>OY992510.1:33384263-33515296 GCA_963921215.1 Scoparia ambigualis | reverse complement strand
CATAATTTATAATTACGCCTATTATCCCCGAATGGTTAGTCAGAGACTAGGCAATGAGGACCGCAAAAGCAGTCCTCTGCCATAGTCCACTTTTCACCAAATAGCGACTGCACATGTGCTCAGCGTGACAGGTGGTGAGGCCATCGCCGCTCTATGCTGTTGGAAGTATGTGCAGTCTTTAGTCCGTTAGTCGCCTTTTACGACACCCAAGGGACCCGGTGGTAGTATTCTTTCACCGGTATGCGACACGGTTACTTTATCACCATGAGCCTACAAACGTCCCAACGCTGGGCACTGGCCTTCCCACGTGGGCAACAGCAATGGAGATTGGGCCATACCCCACCACGCTGATCCAATCCGGATGTTAGACGTACCTACTTCAATTTCTTACACTTCAAAATAGAAAATACTGGATCTTTTTTTTTTTATTGGCTACAGTAAACGGTTGGCCTTCATCTCACCGGATGGTAATTGACGATAAGGCCGAAGGTAAAAGCGCGCTTCACCCGGAATCCTCAAGTACCAAGGAACTGGCTATCTTATCTCAAACTGCCGGAACACAACAATGCTATAAACATCGTTGTTATGGCGACAGACTTAGATAAGATGGTGGTAGCTAGCCAGGCGGACTTAACAGCCCTATCACCAACCAAACCGAGCACACAAAGATGTACCCCCCGCTAGGAATCGAACCCCCGACATCTGGGTCTGAAACCGGTAGCTTAGCCACTAGACCACAGAGGCGGTTGAAATGTTAAGGTTCTTCGAATATTAACTTGCCTCTCGCAATATTATCGGCTACAATGCGAGTGTTATTTTTGCGTATACTCCAATTTGTTGGACCTACACGTCGCGTGGTTGCGCGTGACACGTGCGGCGCCCCGTCGCGTTCAATTCTCTCGCGAAAATTGGAAAGAGTGTGAACTACACCTAGCGCGGGTGGCGAGCGATATCTCAATACACTTGAAGCAATATTCCTTTATACAGAGTGTGCAATAAATGTGTATAATCCTGCTGCTGGGTTATCCTATTAAGTGTAAAGAACAGCTAAGTATTTGTATTAAAGCAACTCGATACTAAACTGCAAGACCTACTATTCGACCTAAATGTATGAAACTGCAGATATTTTTATCAATTTCGGAGTTTTTCCGTACAAAAAGCTGTTGTATGCTCCTAGTAGGATGACAGCTCCGAGATTATAATTACCTACTACGTTTTGCCCGCGGCTTCGCTCGCGTTAATTTGTAGCCTGTAACCGTCTAAATCATTATAGCAGTCTTAGCGTAAAAGCGTAAACCAACAAACAAAGAAACAAACAAACCATTTTCACATTTTTAATATTAGTTAGGATTACCTACCCAAACACCCTATATACTTAGCTAGCTCAGTACATTCGGTAGCAAGGCATGTGCGAGTTACGGATGTTTTCAAAGCACCCGTTGTAACCTGGACATCATTCATACGCACCGTGACACGATCGTGGATGTTTTACTCGTAAATTAAAATGGCAGAATCGAGGCCCTGTTTCTATGATGAAGTTAACCGACTTCAAATTGAATGTTGAATTCAACGTGGAACGTTTTTAATCTCCGGCACGGCCTCGATCTTATAGGCTGCTAACGTAAATAGTTATTACTGGGGTTGAAAGAGAAAAATTCCAGGTATTAGAAAACAGGAAATGGTTGAAAGTATCTTATGCAAAACTAAAATACAGCATTTAATATACTTATAAATGCTAAGAAGTGATATTAAGTACTTATTTATAAGGCTGTGCAGTTTCTTGCGCCCATTCTTCATCACAGCTAGAAGAACAGTTCTTAAAATAATAATGGTGGGCTAATTTTTTGGACGATTCAAAAGTGCTCGTCAAGTCTCACCTTAATTATAAATTTGACTTCGATTTTTTGACAGAAGCTATTGACTTCGCTACCGTTTAACATCGGGTCTCGGGTGGTGCTGAACAGAAGACTCTCTGCTATTCTGTGGGTGGTGCGAAACCATATGCGTACACTAAAATAAAAAAATACAAAATACATAAAATAAAAAAATAAACAATTCCAAAAATATGTTCATTTCGCTCACAAGTTATTTTTTACAATAGAAGATTCCAAGCGTTCTAATCTGTGGCCCTAAATGTGCCCGGACTCCCGCACTGACGGGCTAATCCGGGGACTGGACTGCGTTAACCCGTCCGTCTGTCAATGTGTCGCGGCCAATGACGCCGCTAATCCTTAAAAACTATATCCTGCACATGGGACAAACTAATAGTTATTATTTTTTGCAATACTGTTTGAGAGGAATTTTCTACGAGCAAACACTTTTGCCCGTGCCTTTGCTTAAAAGGAGGCTTCAACCTATCGAACACATTTTTTTATGTGATGGAAGCTTCAACCTCAATAAGTAATTGTAAACGTTTTACATACATATATAATAATCACGAGTATTATCCCCGAAGGGTTAGTCAGAGACCAGGCAGTGAAGACCGCAAAAGAAGTCCTCCCCATAGTCCACTTTTCATCAAATATTGACTGCACATGTGCTCAGCGTGACAGGTGGTGAGCCCATTGCCGCTCTATGCTGTTGGTATGTGCAGTTTTAAGTCCGTTAGTCGCCTTTTACGACACCCAAGGGAGGAGACTTTCACCGCTACGCGACACTGTTTTGTATTATGGTAAACGTTTTCGATTATGAAATAATTAAATATTTTTCATTGTCACTGTTTATTGATTATTTATATTAAGTTGTGATCACAGGCACTGATAACAAGTTTCTTCATGAACCTGTAGTTCTTCCAGACTTATCTTGCTTACTTTTGAAAGAAACTTACTGGCCATTAAAAAAACTACAATGTACACAAAGGGCCTTATCACAAGCACGTAAAGTATGAGCATAACGAGTCAGCCGTAAAACGTTAACGCCTGCCTTTGGCTGCCCGCGCGTGGCGTGGCACCACTTGGTACGGCAGGTGGTGGTTAAGGCGAAGCTTGCCGAGCGCTGTAAGAAGGGACGATGGACGATCTCGATGGGTTCAGTAATTTAATTTGAATTTTTTCGACTTTTCGCTTATAAGTATAGGAAAAAAGCTGTGTGGTGGCATCACGTTGTCGTAAAAGCGACTAACTGACCAAAGACATACAACAGCGTAGAGCGGCTGTGGGCTCACCACCTGCTGAGCACATGTGCAGTTGTTGTTTGGAGAGACGTGGACAGTGGCAGTGGACGGCTTCTGCGCCCCTCATTGCATTATCATGCCTTATTTGTCTCTGACTAACACTTTGGGGATAATAGTTATAAATGTTTATAAAATCAAAAAAATATTGTTATTAAGCGTGCCCACTCCTTGGACAGCTCTAAACGACTGGTTATAGAACACTTTCTGTCACTGTCAACGTTTTTTTGATTTTTATTTATTTGTACAGAAACCTTTCTTCTTCTCTTCTTCTTCTTCTTCATCAGCCCTTTTCTACCCAATGCTGAGTAAAAACCTCTTCCATGCTTTTCCAAACAGTGCGATCCTGGGCTTTTCGCATCCAGTCCTTTCCCGCTATTTGGGTTAGGTCATCGGTCCATCATCCATCATCCAGAAAACTTTATATTTATGTAACTATAATTATATGTATGATATTGATAAACTTGAGCATGTTTATTTATTTTAATTTGTTTATCAAATTCTAATTTATTTAATTTAAAACACTATAACTGCCCTTAAAAATTTCACTCTTTATCCGGTCCAACACGGTTGCCTGGCAGAAATTGCTTTTTAGCGATAAGGCCGCAAATTGTACGTTACTTTGTGTTTGTCCTTTTGTTGTTTATTTGGTGTACAATAAAGAATATTTAATCTTATCTTATCTTATTTTATTGTTTCTGTAATTTTCCAGATATTGAAAAGTTTTATAAATAATAATAAAAAAATCTTTTATGTCATTTATTACTGAGTTTACTGACTTTCAGCTCTTTTAAATTGTTAAACTAAGCTTTCAATTTTAATTCTTTGATTTTTTTTCGAGAGATGGTCAATCGAGAGACCATTCACTTTTCTGTCTGAAAGTCATCTAATTTTATAAGTAAAAAAAAAATTAATCGCTAAATGTGTTGCTAAACGCAAAACTCGAGAAAGGCTTGACCGATTTAACTGATTATTTTTTTGTTGTGTTTGTATTGGTCTGGACAAGGTTTATATGAATAAAAGTTTTTGGAAATTCGTAACGTCATACGGTGTTCACGCGGATGAATCCGCGGGCGGGCCGCTAGTTAGATAATACGTTCAACTAACTATTGTATATTAAATTTAGAACGTTATTTTTATCCGTATGTTATATGTTTATATTTGTGGAGGTAATGCAATCAATCGAAATTTCTGAAAACGTAAAGAGCGCCTTAATACGAGTAAGTGACGAGTAACTCGATAAGCAGAGAGCAGGTCGATACGCAAATAAAAGAAATACTCGGCTAAGGGTGCGTGCACAGTTCCACCGTAATGGTGGTTGTACACGAATCCGGTGCGGTGACTTCATAAAATCGTGATGGTAATTTTTTTTATGTTATGCATATTGTACCTGCTGAGTCCACTAAAACTGGAGAGTGGAACAAATAATTTCGAGACGTACCTCTTTGTTTTTTTTAAACTGTGTACTTCGAAGGGGCAGGAAGATACCGCTGCTTACCATTCTACCACTTAAACTTTGTTGTTTCCTTGTACTAATAATTATGTTTATAGTCTGTTCAATATAGCTTGATACCTGTGACAGGTGTCATCAAAAACGACGACGTGACTTTGTAAAAGCGTATGAATATATTATTTGACTACATTTAAATAATATTATTTTGTATAATCCATCATTTAACATAGGTACTACAATTACTTTTTGTGATTATTTATTATACGTTATATTAGGTTTTATCCCAATAAACTCACTTATCACAATTTTTAAACATTAATGCTGGATTTTACACGGAGCCAATACTTGAGACAATCCAATATGCCAGCCCAATATTGGCATCGTGTAAATAGAGACAGTCCACTACATTGGATTGTCCTCAAGGCATTTTTGCTTAGCATTGGCATTGGCTTATTGGACTGGCTTAATGGATTGTCTCAAGTATTGGCTTCGTGTAAATCCAGCATAACAATAAAAACGTACACCTTCACAAGGTCATTCCAATACAAAAAAATACTTGTGTTGGGATAGTAAATCAATTTAAGTTCAATTGATATTCAATTACCAATCGCTGACTTTAATTTTGTATTTATAATTCTAGCTGTATTAATTGATTTGTTAGTGTTTACTTATTTTTCTTGAGTATACCTAATGTCGATTATATCGAAGTTAAAATATTTTAAAAGTTATTGAATTGGCACATTAGACGGGAAAAATACACCTCGACCCCTTTTTTCCCTTTAGGTTATATGGTCTGTGCTTTGAGCAAACCACAGACCACATAACCAAACTCTCAAACTAGTGCTCACATAAAACACTCTGAGAAGAATAACAAGTTTAAGCGGATATTATAAATGTGTTAACAGCACACTCTTATTAATCTTTTCATGAACCTATAATGTGTCCCAATGTTGGGCAAAAGCCTTCCATCTACTTTTCCACTCGTCCCTATCCCGTTATAATCTTATAAAAGAAAAATGAGTATACAAATTAAATGAAATCTCTCTTTTTTGAAGTCGGCTAAATTGGCATTGGCATACACTTCTAATGACACTAGGAGTATCTTAACAAAAAACCAAGTAGATTGTTGCAAAAGTTCATAAACGCGGCATCCTATAAATCTTGGGAGCGGTATGCGTTTAGTTATTTAAAGGCTTCATCAGTGTTTCTCCCACGTAGGGGCAATAAAATATTTCGTATTGTTTCATACGCACGGGGATGCCACAAAGCAATGTCGTATACTATACTCGGGTGGTATATGCGGGCACCGGTAGACAGTTGGCGTTTGTTTATATGTATGTATATAGGCTAGCGTATATAATATAGGTTCACCTAGGTAACCTTGTCCACCGGTTACCTGCGGCTTATGCAGTAATGAAGATCCGTCAGTTAACTGACGTTGATACATCTAGATTAGTTTATTTCAGTTACTTTCATAGTGTAATGTCGTAAGGCATTTTACTGTGGGGAAATGCTGCCGACATTCAAACTATTTTTGTGCTTCAGAAGAGGGCTATTCGAGCAATCTGTAACCTAAAGGCTGGTGACTCTCTCAGACAGAGATTTAAGGAAATAAATATAATGATAGTTGCATCAAAATACATTTATGAAAATATGATTTTTGTTCATAAAAATACTGAAATGTTTTCAAGAAACAGTGATATTCACAATGTAAACACTAGAAGTAAGAACAAATTAGCAGTACCTTATACTAGGCTCCATAAAATAAATAATTCTTTTAAGGTCTGTGTATAAGATTTTACAACAAAGTACCAAATGATATACAGAAATTAGATCTTAATAAATTTAAAATCAAAATCAAAGCATCGGCATTTCGCATCACCCTCCTTCCTTTCCCATACCATTAAACAATCCACGCTGCAATCCCTTTATTTAACTCCTTCTCTGCAACTACCTACCTTCTCCCTGAGGCCGGTGTCTGAGAGTGAAGTTGAAAAAAATATCCTTGCTATTAAGTCCAATGCAGAAGGAATGGACGGAGTCAGCCGGCGTATGATTCAGCTTAGCATGGCTGGTATCATTCCCATTCTCTGCCACATTTTCAACTTCTCGCTTAACACCGAAACTTTCCCAAACTGCTGGTGTCAGGCTGTAGTCATCCCTATCCCGAAAACCTCAAATCCTACTCTTCCCTCTCATTTTCGACCTATTTCCATTCTCCAGTTTCTTTCCAAAGTTCTCGAGCGCCTGTTCCTTCACCAGATCAGTGTGTATGTTAACGCAAACCATTTACTGAGCCCCTACCAGTCGGGTTTCCGCCCTGGGCACAGCACTGTGACTGCTTTGACGGAGTTGGCGGACGATATGCATGAGGGTATGTCGGATCAACAGCTTACAACTTTAGTTCTTTTAGACTTCAGCAACGCATTCAACACTGTTGATCTCGATATACTCTTGGCAATGCTGACGAGTGTTCTTGGGTCGAACTCTGTGGTTGAGTGGTTCCGCAGCTATCTTGCGAACCGTAGGCAGTCTGTCCGGATTAATGATAGTCTGTCTGCTCCCTGCGACGTTACTGCTGGTGTGCCACAGGGCGGCGTCCTTTCCCCCTTCCTTTTCTCTATCTTTATCAACTTCCTTACTGCTCTCCTGTCATGCCAGTATCACCTTTACGCTGACAACCTACAAATCTACTCCCGTGCTCCCATCGAGGACGTTGACGATATGATTGCTAAACTTAATGTTGGCCTTGCGACTATACATGAATGGAGTCGAACCCATGGCCTCTTGATCAATCCTCACAAGTCGCAGGCGATCATTATTTGTGGGTCGAAGTAGATTGCCTGACTCAAACACGTCAATGTTCCTCCACTCCTATTAAATTCTGTTCCCCTTCCCTTCAGTGATGTTGTAAAGAACCTTGGTGTTCTCTTCGACAGTACGTTGTCCTGGGCGCCTAATATTGCAGAGGTTAGTAGGAAGATGTTTGCCGCCGCTGGTTCGTTGCGGAGATGGAGAAATCTGCTTCCTGTGAGGACCAAGATCGAGCTTGCGCAATCTCTCCTCTTGCCAATTTTGGACTACGCTGATGTCTGCTCCATTGACCTCAATGAGGTTTTTTTGGATAAGCTGCAGCGACTACAGAATCTGTGCATAAGGTGTATATATAGCCTGCGCAAGTTCGATCATGTGTCTGAATTCAGGACAGAACTCGGGTGGCTTCCTATCAGACTGCGACGTGAGGAGCATGTTCTGGTGCTCTTGTATTACGTGCTGTATGACCCTCGCACCCCTCCTTACCTTGAGGAACGTTTCCAATTTCTTGGTACGGATCACAAGCGTGAACTCAGGTCTAAGGCTGACAACTTTCTGAAACAGCGCCTGACTCGCTCTAAATACTTCAGAGACTCCTTCTCAGTTAAGCCTATGGAACAAACTCCCATCTGAAGTTCGTCACTCGAAGTCACTTGATTCTTTCAAAGCGAAGCTGCATTCGCATCTTTTGGCTAGGTCCTAGTATGCAACAACTATTATTATATTTTAAGTATTTTATTATATTACTAGTATAATATATGTATATATATTTATCTATATATTTTATAATATAGGTACCTAGGTATCAGTATTGTATGTTTATTTAATTATTTTTTTAAGTAATATCAAGTATTTGAATTCTGTTTTTATGTTTTATTTTATCTCTTATTTGCTTTTTCTGGTGCACTGCCTGTCGCTCTTTTTCTGTTGTCCTATACCTCAAAGGTTGTCTGGAAGAGATCGCTTTAAGCGATAAGACCGCCTTTGCCCACATTAGCTTTTTTTTTAAATGCTTACTGTTTGTACTTTTCTTTTATTTTTGTGTGTACAATAAAGCGTTGTATCTATCTATCTATCAAAGAAAAGCTTTATAAAAAAGCTTATTATAAAGTGTCAGATTACACAGAAGACAAAATAGCTTGGATCTGAAATGCTCCAAGCACTCCAACAGCTATTTCTAATTGTCTTTAACTAATTGATACTACATTGTATTGTAGTTTTGTTTTGCTGCATTTATTATTTTTTAAATTCATATTTTGTATTGACCTGGTAACGACATATTCTTTTGTGCGCTGTGGTTTCTTGCGCCCATTCTTTGCCACAGTTAAAAAATTATGTCCTGAATGGGTGGTAGGTTAAAAAAGATCTGGACGATTCAAAGTACTTATTAATTGAGTTTATTGAATAAATATATTTTGACTCTTGACTCTTGACCGTAGGTCGCATTTTCAGATAACTGTGACGCGTAGCGGTTAAAGAATACTTTCACCCATCTCTTCCTTTGGGTGTCGTAAAAGACGACTAACGGACTAAAGACATACATCATATATACATCCAACGTAATAAAGTGGCGATGGTCCCACCACCTGTCACGTTGAACAAATGTGCAGTCGCCATTTGGTGAAAGTGGACTATGGTAGAGAACGCTTTTGTGGTCCTCATTGCCTAGTCCTGACTAACCCTTCGGGGATAATATTCGTGATTATATGCATGTAATTAGATATGATTACGGTCAAATGTTTACCTTTTTAAAGAAAGCATCTGTGTAGCCAGCTACCACCATGTTTACACAATTCTATGACCACGGCTTATATTTCGGTTCGACGCGATTCTGTTTCAGCGTGCAGTGGTACTGGGGGTAGCGATGCGCATTTGTCTGGCACAGACTATAATAGCTCGTTAGATTAGTTGTTAAGTCTTAACTATAAGTTAGTTAACTGTTTTATTATTATTATTAGTATTGACGTCAATAAGTGCCTGTAAAGGTTTACATTGAATAAATAATTTGACTTGACTTGACCATATTTATTAAATCTGTCGCTATAACCAAAACGGTAGAGGTTCGGTTAGCTAAAGATAAGGGGCCGTCGGTAGTCGGTACCATAAAACGGTGTTGGCGAAAAGGGCGAGCATCTATTTTAAACATTGTCTATATAACTATACATAGTTTTATAGTACAGCAGAAGATATACAGTTTCTTAGTGGTTTGAGAATTCCATCACTATCTGGTGAGATTTCACTTCTCGCCTTGTCAAAGGGGTCCTGCACGAAATTGTAAATATTTACGTATTTAAGTCACTTGTACTATGCGCTGAATTAGTTAAATACATTAAAAGAACTTATGTAAGTTAGCCTGATCATTGCACAAGGTCCGTGGCCTTATTGAAATTTTAAACAAATTCTTTAAACAATAACAAACAATACATAAACCTAATGACTCCTAAAACATATTTATCCGATAACTTTCTTAATTTTACGCATGAAACAATAATAAAATTATTACATGATTATATTTGTATTAATATTCCGCATCCCCTTCTTTAAAAAGTAAATTTTTATTTTTAACACAAGCGCGTGATGGTTTTGCACATTTCGCAGAATAAAAACATTGTTCTAATCAAATTACTACGTCTGAAACTTCAAAGCAGAATTGTTCTAATTATAAATATCAATGTGATTGATTTTGCTTTGAAGTTCATTAAGAGACTTATGTCAGTTTTTGCGATCGCGCGGCACCCCCTTAAACAAAATAAATATTTTACTGTGTAACAAAACCGCAAACGACATCACGTGTCGTCTTGTAATCACTTTGAAGTTTAATATTCGACCGATTCCGGATGCGCCCCTCCGTATACGGTTGGCATTTACGAGCACTGTTATAGTAATCCGAGGCATATTTACTTTTATTGCCTCGCCGCTCGTATATCTTGGCGACAGCCGCGATCGGAAACTGTTGAGTGTGCAGCGGCCTTTATTGCCACGGAAAGGCTTGTCCTTCCTCTGCCAATAAAGGTAACAAAGGGCATTTTAAAACGGCATCATTTATACGCCAACATTTATTCAATATTTGTCTTTTTCCGAAACATATAAGGGTTCCTAAAAGTGAGACGCTCAGTATAACTGCACCTTCTAAAACGTCATGGGGTCGACACGAGTTTGCAAAATTGAATCGTGTATGTTTTTTATGGGCTGGCTTTACATTAGACTTTGGCAATATCGCGGAAACGTGTCACCGATACACGACTGGGGATATTAATTGACAGAATGTGTCGTAGTAATGGTCATACTAACTGTCCCACTGTGGGATCGGCCTTTCTTACATAAATTGTTACACTATTCTTAGTAATAGGGGAGAAGTTTCGTAAAAAAATATATGCGACATTTTAACTTCAAGAAGCATACTTATGCAGATGTAATCGTATTTCCAGAATTTGTATCTTCTTAAAGATAGAATTTATTTTTGAAAGAAATTATAAAATATTAATTTATTAATTTAATAAAATAATATTAATTAATCACCTGTAATAGGTGATTTATTTCATTACTAGCTTCCGCCCGTGGATTCGCGCGTATGGTAACCGATTGTCACTAAAGTCGTTATCGCGTGCGTGCTACTAATAAGCATTGTATTTTATATTTGATCAGGAATAAAAGCCTATATTTGTATTACGAGTACTTAGTATGTAGATGGGTTTATGTAAAAAATCTATGTATAATAAATGTTTGAACTTTAACGTTTAACTAACATAAAACTTAGAAAAGGCATCCGACGCATCCTACGCAAGTCATAACTAAGTAGTTTTGTGTTCAAATATTTTTATGTACAATGTAACGCGAAAATTTAAAAGTGTATCTCTCTATCTAAAACTCGTCATGTTTTTGGCATTGGCCATACATCTTATTATCATGTTATGTAACAGAACTAAACTAACAATGAAACTTGTCAATTTTTCCATGGTATATAATACTAAACAGTTTTTGCTGATTGCTCCCATACAAATAGTTGATCTTTGCACTTCACATGACGGCCCAGATGCGTGATTATATAGCTAAAACCCAACACCCTGTATACCGATATAACTGAACAAGCACTTGGCTGTACACTAACAGAGCGGCGCCGGGATTAGATAGTAACCCCCCGCCGCGCATCGCAGCATTAGGGCTGAGATAAGAGATTCGACGCGGAGGATTAGCGGCGCGCTAATCATAGATTACTCTGACGCATGTGTAGTGTGTACGCTACCGTTACACTGTGTACAGTCGTCGCCACAAGAGTTACTTAGCTGTTGAAGGTACTTTTGTACTGGCCTGCACGATTGTTTAGTAGCAAGAATAAATACAAAAGTTTTATTACTCTCGAAAAAAAATTTCATTTTCTTTTTTTTACTACTACGGCTAAGCTCTTAACCTTCACCTAACCTAATGGTAAGTGACGATAAGGTTGAAGGTGGAAGCGCGCTTCACCCGGAATCCTCAACCACTGAGGAGCTATTTTATCTCTATATAAACTGTCGGAACACAACTATGTTATTAACCTTCTCTGTCCCACGAATCACATATGATACAAGACAATTGAAAACCAATTGTTATAATTCTTGGACAGCGGACCTGTTAACATTGTTGTTTTAGCGCCACATTTTAGTTATGATGTTGGTAGCTAGCCAGACTGACTTAACAAACCCTATCTATCACTAACCAAACCAAGTACACAAAGTACCAACACAAAAATGTAGCCCGCTGGGAATCCAACACCAGTGGCTTAGCCACTAGACCACAGAGGCGGTGAAAAGACATTAGCTAGAGTATTTTTATTATTGAAATTTTTGCATTCACAATGCTATACTCGTATAGACGATATAGGATAAAAATCGCTGCAGCGTAAATCACAAACAACTAGAAAAAAATTCAACGAGTTTTCTGGGGTCTCGGTGGGTTAACGGTTAGAGCAGTAGACCAGCAATCCAAAGGTCTTGGTTTCGAATCCCATTCGAACTTTCCTGAGACTGGTTGTTTTTTTCTAGTAAAAAATTTATCCTATTAGTTAGAGCAGTCGCTATAGGGTGCCTTAGTGCATCCTAAACCTCCTTAGCTCTTAATTCGACATAATATACTGCTGTGTGTGTAGTACTGTGCCAGTCACTTGTAAAAATAACAGAAACGTACGCGCAAGTCTATGTTTTCCATTTTGTAGTATAGAACTTTCTATTCTAGTAAAATAATACCTTTAGGGGTTTGACGTCTAGATACCAAGACGTCCAAAATGTGAACTGCCACAATGACCTTTTCCCATTATGCACACTTATCAAAACAATACAGTATTGGCCACACCGAGTTTTTTTTATAAAAGAGGGAGGCAAACAAGCAGGGAGGGTCAACTGATGGAGAGTAATCACCGCCGCCCATGGACACCCGCAAACCCAGAGGAATCGCAGACGCGTTGCCAGCCTTTAAGGGAGGAATAGGTATAAGGAAAGAATAGGAATTGGGAGGAGGGAGGAGGGGCCTCCGGAACCCTCACTGGTCGGACGAAACACAACAGCACCAAGTGCTATTATTTCACGCCGAATGTTCGTGAGAGGGTGGTATTACGCCGGGCGAGCCGGCCCAATGCGTGCTGCAACGCAGCGTGGCTCTACCACTCAGTCAGTGTCACTCATTTAGCACCACCCAGGGATCACTTGTGGGGTCTCAATGGTAAACCTACGGACGCGAGCAACTTTAACCCCCAGAGTTGACATTATAAATTAAAACGACAAACCTTTGTTTGTCACCCAGCTCTATAAATAATCAACAAATCAAGTTAGACTAAAATACTTTACAAATAGGTACATACCATTCATAATGTAACTAAAACAGTAACCACATCATGTCGGCCATAGCACTGCGAGCCGCCACCGAACTGACATTATAAATTGAAATGTCGAACCTTTAACACCTAACTCGGCAAACAATCAACAAATCAACCGGAATTGCGACAATTGTCACCGGTTCGTGCGTGTACATGCACATATTACCGGCTCGCGACCCGGGAAAACAAATTGGGTTTGCATGCGGAATTAATTGCCGGTAAAAACTGAATAGCGGATCCAAATTAAAATGTTAAATTAAATTAATAGTTATCCTTAATACATCTGTACTGTATACTGTTTGCTGGTGCAGGTTAAAAATAACAGTAAAATTAATAAAACTTATTTATACCGTAGTAGGTTACATTAAGCTACATCTTAAACTTCTGGTTAAGCAATTTTCACAAACCCCATAAAAATTAAGTAGGTAAAACTACACTAGCTTATATCTTTTAACCGCCTTACCGAACCGACCCAGAGGGGTTCGATTCCCAGCGGGGGGTACATCTTTGTGAGCTCGGTTTGGTTGGTGGTAGGGCTGTTAAGTCCGCCTGGCTAGCTACCACCATCTTGTCTAAGTCTGTCGCCATAACAACGTTGTTTATAGCATTGTTGTGTTCCGACAGTTTGAGATAAGATAGCTAGTACCTCAGTGGTTGAGGATTCCGGGTGAAGCGCGCTTCCACATTCGGCCTTATCGTCACTTACCATCAGGTAAGATGAAGGCCAAGCGCTTACCCGTTGCAGAATTTAAAAAAAAACTGTCTCACAGTTGGGCAAAGGACTTAGCCTGCCAGTGAAAATGTTGGATCCAACAAAGTTACATTATAGATTTGGGAGAATTTTATGTCTATTGGCGGCTCCACATTAGTGCCGTGAAGCTCCGTAAACAGGCGTGAACGTGAATGTGGACGGTTTTCGCGGGGTTCACGCGCTTTCACGTCTGTTCCCCGATCTGATCGGTGAACAGGCGTGATCGCGCGCGTATTTTGTCCCGCGACAAAGGGTTCGCGCGGCGTTCACGCGTACAAATCCACATTCACGGCCCCGTACCAGTTTACCAAAGAGGAAGTTAATCAGTTTACTCCAGACAATACTTTGATCGGTTACGATGTTTTTTTTTGTGAAATCAAGTCATCGCGACAACTGATGGGTATTGGCATTAGCCAATGTTATGGTCATTAGACCACGCTTGTCAAATGCAGGTTGGTGATGACAAACATTATGCATCGAGACATCCGAAACACACTAAGCCCGGCCCGGGAATGGAACCCCCCGGTATCGGCCCGAGCACTTAACCACTCGCCAACCGAGGTGTTACCTCCACTTAGACTGCCCATATAGGTAAACAAATTAAAATCTCAAGCTTTTTTGACATGACAACGTCTTATAAATTGGTTTGCCGGGTGACACTTCAAGAAACTGCGTTACGCTCCGCTCACGTTATGCGCTCACAATGAGAGCGAGTGAGAGGCACGCGTCCCTTCCACTCGGGCATGGTTAGCCCGCCTAAGAGCGAGAGAGACAGACATAAAAAGTGAAAGGCACGCGTCCCTTCCATATTATTTCATCCTTCTTCTACTTCCTACTATACGAATGAATATTCACATTAAAATTATTTTACCACTCAAAGTCCTTGTCACGTAAAACTTTCGCCCGTATACCGACTTTACAGGCAACCAATTTTTTTTTATAAAAGAAGGAGGCAAACGAGCAGGCGGGTCACCTGATGGAGAGCAATCACCGCCGCCCATGGACAACCCGCAAAAACAGAGGAGTCGCAGATGCGTTGCCGACCTTTAAGAAAGGAACAGGGTTAAGGAAGGAATAGGAATTGCGGGGGGAGGGGGGCTCCGGAACTCTCAGTGGCCGGACGAAACACAACAGCACAAAGTGCCATTATTTCACGCCGGATATTCGTGAGAGAGTGTATTATAACTTCTACATGCTTCGGAAGGCACTAATATAATTACATCTTTTTTAAGAAATAATAGTAGGTACCTACTTAAGATAGAGCTTGTAATTGTTAGAAGCCGTGTGGTATGGTTCACTAAAAAATTAATACCCCTCTCTTCCTTGAGTATTGTAAGAGGCGACTAACGGATGAAAGCCTGCACATACATCCAACACCATAGAGTGGCGATGGGTGCACTACCTACTAGGCTGAGCACATGTGCAGTGGTCTTAGTAGCTTAGTCTTTGACTAACCCTTAAGGGATTTTAGTCGTAAATTTATATTGTATGTCTTATTAGATACAAAACAGTACCATATAAAAGTTGCCAAAACTCTAAATATAATAAAAACTGTACACGAGGAGTAATTACTTCTGAAATACGAAATCGCAGCTTTGTTAAAACGAAGTGAATGATAACTTAGTGTCGTCTCTCGCAACTGCACGAGTGTTACACAAACGGAACTAAAAACCGAGCGGCGGCGAGGCAAAGCCGCGCAACAAACCGCCGAGCTCGCTTAAATCACAGATAACCGCGGAGTTTAGGACAAAGAGTTCATTCATTTTAAACTAGTATAGTTGTATAATGGTACTGTTGTTCCGTTCTAAGGCTGTATACGCGAATCCTTTGGCCCGCAAAATTGAACGGTTTTTCATCTGTCTTTTGCTTCCACTGGTCAAATCGGTGCTCGGTAGAACGCTGCGTTCGTAATTTTAATTACGATATTTCGGTGGTTTTTAATACATAGTTTTCTCGGGAGTTAGTTGTTAGTTACATGTATCCTTGCAACCAACCCAGCGTGGTGGGTTATGGCCCAATATCCCCACGTGCTATTGTCCACGTGGGAGGCCTGTGCCCAGCAGTGGGACGTTTATAAGGCTGATGATGATGATGATCCTTGCAACATCGGTGGATATACAACAAACACTGCAAGAGAGAAAAACAAGGGCCCTTGTGAAGAGTAACAGTGCACGTGTCCAGGTCAGACCTCAGCATTATAGCTCCTTATTAAGTTTATTAGAATAATTAATTGCTCCGCGTTACTTGCAGACACAACTGTTATACTGGTTTACATTTATATACATACATGACGTCTGTTTCGCGGAGTGGTAGTCAGGGACCCCAGCTTCCCATTGGCTGCGATCCTGACACATGTTTCAC
This sequence comes from Scoparia ambigualis, assembly GCA_963921215.1. Classification (NCBI taxonomy): domain Eukaryota; kingdom Metazoa; phylum Arthropoda; class Insecta; order Lepidoptera; family Crambidae; genus Scoparia; species Scoparia ambigualis. The sequence continues at coordinate 33,498,900 of OY992510.1, read as the reverse complement.
ATGCTCTTAGGTTGTTCTTGACCTGAACTGTTTAACACTAAAGGGCCCCATAGACGATCAGGTCGCCTGCAGTTATCGGCCTGTTAGTGAGTAGTACAACGCACGGGCGGCGGCGGCGGCGGGCGGCTAGTACTAACTGACAGGCTGATACCTGCCGGCGAGCCCCACACACGATCAGTTCGCCTGCAGATACCAGCCTGTCAGTTCCGCCGCCGCCGCCGCCAGTGCGTTGTACTACTAACTGACAGGCCGATACCTGCAGGCGACCTGATCGCCTGTGGGGCCCTTGACAGCATTTAACTATAACACTTACATGCATACAGACACTCTCAATTTTTATTCGTTTTAATTAAATTAAGGGTGAGTTCCGCCCATAAAACTGAACAACTTTCCCCAAGAACCCTATGTGCGACAGTGACAAAAACATTTCGACCTCCCATACAAAACTGTCCGGTCAGCTGACGACAATAGTATGGAAGGTTTAAATTTTTTTGTCATTTTTGCACATAGGTTTCTTGGGGAAAGTGGTTCAGTTTCATGGGTGGAACTCACCTTTAATTTCATTAAAGCGAATAAAAATTGACGGTGTTATAATCACGACTATTATCCCCGAAGGGTAAGTCAGAGACTAGGCAATGGAGACAGCAAAAGCAGTCCTCTACCATAGTCCACTTTTCACCAAATAACGACTGCACATGTGCTCAGCGTGACAGGTGGTGAGTCCATCGCCGCTCTAAGCTGATGGTATGTGCAGTTTTTAGTCCGTAAGTCGCCGTTTACGACACCCAAGGGAAGAGAGGGGGTGGTAGTATTCTTTCACCGCTACGCGACGCGACTAACAGTGTAACACTTATTATGTTATAGTTATATTATATTGTATGATGAGGAAGGTCTCCTAGTACAAGTACAATATGCTTAAAAGGGATCTTAGTATAATTATTTTTATAAAAACAAACTGGATACCTTTTTATTACACGGCAAGTTGCACTCGTTATGCTACAGCCATCGCGATAAAATAGCAGTCGCCACACTATCGCGATAGCGCAAAGATTCGCGTTGTCGCGACACGTCTGGCCAAGCATTTCGTCGTAGAGCGAATACGAAGGTTTTTATCGTGACATCGCAAACGCGAATCTTCGCCGTCAAGTGTGGCCGTAGCGTCACTATTGTTTCGTCCGATGAGTGAAAAGTACCGAAGGCCCAACTCTACCCTCTCCCTCCTCCACAATTGGCTACTTGACAGTTCTAGGAAAAATATTTAAAAAATTACAAAAGCTAATTTATTGTAAACCTCTTACATTTTTATTCTCGAAAAAGCTTCATTTAATAGAAAAAACCATATTTTTCTTCATTAATTTTAAATTTCGCGCGATAACGGTTGGTCACGTGACATTTTGCCCTGTGACGTCACACTTCTGGCCGATTTACACATCCATAAGTAAGTAAGTAAGTAAGTAAAAACTACGTGTAGACGCCGGGCGGTAAGTATGTCTATATACCTATCGCATTAAGTAAGCAAGGAAGTAGTAGGTTGAACTTACTTACTTACTTACTTAACTTAGGGATGTGTAAATCGGCATTTCAACAAACAAACAAATTTTATCTTAAAACCTGACAGACAGTTTTTGTTTATTTTGTGAAATGTTACGTCACACGAAGCTCAATAATGGCCGCCCGGGTTTGGGGTCTGTAATCCACAGATAAAAAAACGCAAATTTATTTTGTAAAAGTTAGATATTTACAAATTGTCTTAATAAAAAAAACTATAGGATAATCATTTTTAAATTATAAACTACCATATCCGACATATTTCATATTTTATTGTTACAACTGTAAAAATAGCCAATTCCTACTCATCCGTCAAAGGTCCTACTCCTTCCTCAAGGCTGGCAACGCGTCTGCCACTCCTCTGATTTTGCGCGTGTCTATGGGTGGCGATGATGACTTTCCATCAGGTGACCTTGCTCGTTTGCCTCATTTTCACACACAAAAGAGTTGCACCGGTCTTGGTGCAACTGATGGTGGATTGGCGAACAGGCTGACTGCTCCAATGTTAATCCCGTTCCCGTTTTACGCGTTTGTTTAGAAGTGTATAAATAAGTTTACATACTCACGAATCCTCTAAGGGTTAGTCAAAGACTATTCAATGAGGACCGCAAAATCAGTCCTCTGGTCCTACGTTTCACCAAATAAGAACTGCACATGTGCTCAGCGTGACTGGTGGTGGGCCCATTAGGTGGTTAGCAAAGCTTGGCTAATAGAAAAAGGTTTTATAGCCCCTCAGCCCCCAAGCGGTCGCATGAGACCGCACCTACAAAAACACACTTGACTTTGTACCGTGTTTTCATAGACTTACAGTCTACCTTAGTATGAACAAGTTTGATTATTTCGGTTCTGTGGTACATTTCATGCATCGTGATCGCAAATTATCGCATAGTCTATGCTCGATTCTGTCAAATTTGACGTTGACAGTTGCGCCAATTTTTGTGTCAGAAAATTTCCACGAGTGAGTGGATAGTATCCAAGATTAACTAGATTATAAATAGTTGTTAATATAGATTATAGATACTATAAATAATATACTTACATATTGTTATGAAGTCAAGTTACTTCATTAAAATTTTTGTGTATACCTACACTTGTAAAAGTAGGATTAAGTGACACTACTCGTATTGTTAGCTATATGATATGCCCCGCTTTTACTGTACCTTATTCCTTACACAATAAAACTTACTTACTTACTAACTTACTTACTTACTTTGCTGTTAGAATGTGCAGTCTTTAGTACGTTAATCGCCTTTTACGGCACCCAAAGGAAGAGTTCGATCGGTAGTTTTGTTCTAATGAGCCACACAGGCAGAGAATATATACACTACCGTGACACAGGTATATAGCATCGAGTATAGCATTGGCAACCACTGCTCGCTAAATTAAAAGGTAAACGCTCCGTTCACGGCAGCAGCTGTTTGACTTGCAGGCTAATGTGCACACGGGGAGACTAAGCACATCGCAACTCGCATCAGGAACTTTGTACCTACTAGAATTACTGACGGACGCGGTGATGCGGATGCTTGGCGATGAGGGACATCGAAACTGTCTAACGGGTTTGTTTAAAGCTGAAGTGTAAATTTTAACAAAAGTGTGTGTTATGGTCATTTTATTATAACTCCGTTGGTTGTAATCCACCGCTAGTAATATTATTTCAGTCATCGAAAAGTTGTAAAAGTACATTTGCTTAAAGTAATCCATCCGGCAAAGATCATAATCATCTTCCCTAATCAATTTGCAGACTCTTTACGATGTTAGACAGTTTATGAGTAGAAATCATTGTCTGCCAGTGTGTTTATTAACTGTTACTACTCTACGTAAGCATGATCCACCGCAGTCCATATCTTCACTTAGCATCAGGTTAAAGGAAAATTAAATTCAAAAAAATCCCATACACGTTTAAATTAAATTAACCGATTTTAGACCTAAGCAAAATCCATTTTACAAACTGCTCGCAAACATGACGTCAATCCTAAAAATGTCACTTTAAAAATAGCCGACGACGCGACACATAACGGGCGCCCCAGGCCAACGCGAAATCGCATTTACTTACTCCCGCGGTGGTAACGAGCTAATCTCCGTATTTCTTCGGCCACTTACTTAACGAAGTTAGTTGATTAGACACTTTATCATCATCAGCGTATAAACATCCCATTGGTGGGCACTTCCCACACAGACAACAACACATTGCTGGGAGATGTGGCCATACCACGCTTGCGGGTTGGAAGGTTTTAACGAATGCCATCTTACGACAACAACCGGGACCAACGGCTTCAGCTTCCTTCCTGCCTTCAGAAGCATGGGGGAACTCGAGATTTACTTGATGCGGTCACCCGGTTTGGGGGTTAAAGTTACTCGCGTCCGTAGGTTTACCCTTGAGACCCTACACGTGACCCCTGGGTGGTGCTAAATGAGTGACACTGACTTTTAAGTTTTATTAAATCTTTAGATGATACTTTAAAATCAATTAGCCATTTCCCAAATATTAGTATAATAGGCGATATTAACATAAATATTGTACCGGAAAACACAGACTCAAATTCCGAATTCTATCTGAACACCATTGCATCACATGCCATGCTACCAGCTCACACTTTACCAACACGTCTAAATAGCTGCCTTGACCATGTCATCTTAAAGACAAAAAGTCGAGCCACAACTTTAATTTTGGACTCGTTTATCACCGATCATGCACCTGTTATTCTTGTTGCAGATCTCAAAATCAGTGCAAACACTACAAAACGTACATATACCCGGCTCAATGAATCTGCTTGTATAACCGAGCTGACAGAAACCGATCTGACACCTATTTTTAAATCCACTGATCCGGAACAAGCAGCTACGATACTTGTAAACACTATTTCTATCATTGTATCTAGACATTCATATTTGGTTAACATTCCAAGCAGAAAAAGAATACTTAAACCCTGGATAACACCTGGAATCCTGCGTTGTATTCGCAATCGTGACAAATTGTATAAAAATACTAAAAAACAACCCAACAATGAATTAACATTAAAAATTTATACGCGATATAGAAATTTCTGCAACAACATACTCAAAAAATTAAAAAGAGAATACGAACGCAGTGAGTTTGAAAAAGCAAAAAATAACCCCAAAGCTACGTGGGACACAATCAAGAAGGTTTCTAATTTAAACAGGGCGCCATGCTCCGCTAGTGAACTGCTGTCTTCGAATGATCCTGTTTCCTCCTCTATCGACTATGTTAATGATTTCTTTGCCGGTATCGGTAAAGACTTAGCTTCCAAAATTAGTTGTAGTAGAACGTTCTCTCGAAACTTTAATTCTTCTCCGCTACAGTCAGAAACGTCAATGGCCTTAATAGACACAGACAACGAAGAAGTGGAACGTACTATTCTAAGCCTTAAAAACACTTCTGCAGTGGGCTGGGATAACATCCCTACGTCTGTTCTCAAAGCATGTAAGAATATTTTTGTCCCTGTTCTCACGCATGTTTTTAATATTTGTTTATCTACTGGTATCTTCCCTAAGGTCTTCAAAAAAGCTATTGTTCATCCGATTTATAAATCTGGAGATAAAAGCAGTGTGACCAATTACAGACCAATTTCTGTGTTGACCTCAATTTCGAAAGTCTTTGAGAAAGTTCTCAATCGTCGTCTTATTAGCTACTTAGATACTAACCATATTATTAGCGACAATCAATATGGTTTTAGAACCGGAAAGTCGACGGAAGATGCCGTTCTGGAGCTGACTGATGAAGTGGCGAAGTGTTTAAAAAGCAAGCTTAAGACTATAGGTATATTCCTAGATCTTACTAAGGCATTCGACACTGTCTCCATACCTATCCTGCTTGAGAAGCTTGAGGCTGTTGGAATTAGGGGTCATGTTCTTAAAATGTTTAGAAGTTACCTTAGCGATCGAACTCAAAGTGTCAAAATTAACGATTGCATGAGTCAGGACAGATCTATTCATTATGGTGTCCCACAGGGTAGTGTTCTCGGACCTACCCTATTTTTAATCTATATTAACGATCTCTGTAGTTTGTCTCTCACTAATTGTAAAATCATAACCTACGCTGATGATACAGTTTTGCTCCTTCATGGCAAAGATTGGCACGATGTTCGTGATTGTGCGCAAAATGCTTTAAGCCACGTTATGGAATGGCTCTCTAGAAATCTTCTTACATTGAACTTAGATAAAACGAAATATGTAACTTTCTCACCAAACATGTCGTCACTCCCTCCATCTACGCTTACGCTCTTTGCTCATAAGTGTCTTCAACATCTTAACTGTGATTGTGTACAAGTTGCACGTACTCATAGCATAAAGTATCTCGGGGTTGTGTTAGATGCAACTTAATCGTGGCACCCACATTTAAACTATTTAATACCACGAGTCAGAAAGCTAATATATATTTTTCGAAAGCTAAGATCATCTGCAGATTTCGCAACCCTAAAGATGGTTTACTATGCACTGGCACAATCCTTATTGGTCTATTGTATAGCTGCTTGGGGAGGCACAAATAAAACCACGTTCCTTCGACTAGAAAGAGCTCAACGAACAGTCCTTAAAGTCATGTCGTTTAAGCCCGTGCGATTTCCTACAAGTGAGCTTTACTCGCTGTGTAATATTCTGACTGTCAGACAGATGTTTTTGTTACAAATTATCTTGCGCAAACATTGCTGTACTCCCTTTGATGGTAATATTATATTGACGAAGCGTAGATCTGATCGAGTCTGCAAAACTGTACCTTGTAGGATTGAACTGGCAAGACGTCACAATTATTTCCTCAGTCCAACACTTTATAACAGAGTAAACAAAGTGCTAAATATATACCCTTTAACTTTGCGAGAATGCAAGTCAGTTACTACTAAATGGCTCCAAAGCTTGACCTATTATGAGGCTGAAAACCTTGTCAAGAGTTAGCGGGCATTTAACAATTAATTCAATGTAAGCCATTTTTATGTTTCGTGTTGTTCTGCTTAATGGTAGCATTGAACCGATCCCAAGAATTAAGTCGTAGGGTTAAGCAGACAAACAGACAACTATTGTTTACTCTTAATTACTAAAATTAGTATTAATATTCCAAATTACATACCTTTCTTTTTTATTTAGCCTATTTTTGTTCTACTTCTGAGCAAAGATTAATGTTACTTAATTATTGTTAAGATTAAGTTTTTATTACTAAATTTCTTTATAAGTTGTATTTTTTTTCGGAGGTGGGCGCTAGAGTCTGCAACACAGTTAAACTTATGCAGGCTTTATCGTGCACACTTTTTTGTATTTGTGTTTTTATTCTAATAAAGAACTTTATTATTATTATTTATTATTACTGACTGAGTGGTAGAGCCACGCTGCGTTGCAGCACGCATTGGGCCAGCTCGCCCGGGGTAATACCACCCTATCACGAATAACCGCGGCGTGAAATAATGGCACTTGGTGCTGTTGTGGTTCGTCCGGCCAGTTTTAGTTTTGCAGGTGTCCATGGGCGGCGGTGATTGCTCTCCACCTGGTAACCCGCCTGCTCGTTTGCCTCCTGCTTATATTAAAAAAACCCTTTCAGTGATCGAATTGCGAAAGTTGCTTGACTGGTCTGATCGCAATCCGAATGCCTTGGCCGCTGCGCAATCGAGCTCCTCAACTTTGACTTAGACAGTTACTGCAAAGCTATAGAACATTTTCTAAATACGTCCTCATAAAGGCAAAACCTGACGCTTTTGAGAGTTGGGTCGTTATTATGACTCACATAATCAACGTCAGATATTATCTCCATTGTATGTATGAGCAACAGGCAGTTATAAAAGGATTGCCCCCTGTAAACGTATCCAGAGTAGTCTGGGTTGGGTACCTGGTAGTTCTATCATAAAATATTCTCAAAATAGATAGCAGTGAAGAGCTTTATAGATTGTAGTAAAGAGATTCACGAAATAGAAACTTTTGATGAACATTTCAAACAATAAGCAACATTAGGGTAAGTAGAAGATTTTGTACTGACGTATGTATCGGATTGTTTTAGGTTCACTGTTTTTATCGCTAATAACTTCTGATAACTTGATTGGTGTGGTAGAATTTTTGCCAGAACAAAAAACGTGATGACGCGGTGGGAGCGTACCACACCCATTATTTAGCCCAAGTTGAGCTTCTTTTGACACTGGTTTTAAATGGTTAACTAGATAAAATACACAAACATAGAAAACCCCCAGACCCGAAAGCTAATTAGAAAAACAGTTTTTTCTAAATTTACCCGATTGGTAATTGAACCCAATGCCTCTGGTTATTGGGTGGTGTTAGTGTTATTATAATATGATGTTTCAAAAAACATTCCAGAATAGTTTTCTTCATACGACTATCGCTTAGCAGGCGCGCCTGCGGGCGGGCGGCGTTTAATTTTCAATGAAGCCGCTAATTAGGTAATAAGCTTGTGGCGCAGAGGTGAACACCCTTTGTTTATGGCAAACTTGTGCTGCGTTTAATACCACGAGCGCGGGCTTAGTAACTGATCCTTAACAGCATGGCTACGTTAATTATTTTTTTTTGTAATCCCAACCTTACAAAAACTGATGAGGAAGTCGAAAGTTGCAAAAACGTTCGTAGTGTTACCTTCACCAATCTGCCACTTCTTTTACAAACATGTATGATGTTTCTAAACACTAGCAACTACCATCTCAATTATTTTATTTATAACTAGCGGCCGCTCGCGGTTCCACCCGCGTGGTTCCCGTTTCAGTAGGAATATCTGGATAAAAAGTATCCTATGTGTTAATCCAGGTTATAAACTTTCCGTTTGCCGAATTTCATCCAAATCCATTCAGCAGTTTTTAAGTGAAAGAGTAACAAACATCCATCCATACTTACAAACTTTCGCGTTTAAAATATTAGTAGGATAATAATAAAATTAAAATTTTAGCTAATGGTCGTAAGTCGCGTATAGGTACATACATTGACAAATAGATACTTTATAAATCTAATAGTTGTTTATTTACAGTGTCTTTTTTTGTCTGTCCTTAAATATAAATCATTTTCATTTTATATTAAGTAATCTTGTTTCTTGTTTATACGTTTTTAAGAAAAAGAAAGAAAAAATAGTAAATAAAACATATTAAACTAGAGAAACAAAAATCTTACCAATCTATAGACAACTAGTCTATAGCAACCTAGTTGCCAATGCCCCATATAATGTTTATGTCGTTTAGCACGTCGCGTCATTAGTAATAAACTAAAAGGACAAACAAATGTACAGACACATAAACTTAGTAACTTCATTTGCAAATTTTATACGCAGTTCTTGTTAGGGTTATCTCCGAATAGCGTTTTTCAATGATAAAAACGTTGTGTTCGGGAGCCAAATGAATAAAAGTAAAACAACGAACCGACCGCTGCACTCCAAAATATACAATTTCAACATTGGTTTGGCCCATCTCGGGGCGGCTCTATGGCTATTCCAGTTATGTGGATCTATAAGCCAGGATCATCTTAAAGCCAGATTTTGATTCGTACGTAAGTAACCCTTGAAATTACCGAAAATCATTATACTGAATTACTAAAATCTTTGTTTATCTGAATTGTCTCTGATCTGGGTGTTTTCTATGTCAAATAAGTATGTATTTCATGTTTATCCGTTATGTCCGTGTGTAAATCCGTTATCTCCCTCTCACATGCACCCACTTATTCACATCGTACACCGAGAGGACTCACATAAACTCACATAAATTTTAAGGTATCATTGAAGTTGCATCAATCATCATTGTTACTAACTATTATTGTACTGTTATGGCTTATAAGTTATGTGTAATAACTACCCAAGGCTAGAGGCGCTGTATGCTGGAATACGGGACAAACATCCCAGCCCATCATCAGATGCTGCAATGTATTCTAAAGCATTAGTTAAAGGCTTTAAGTTGATGTAATTTTATGTGTTATTGTTTTATTTTGGTCATTAAATTTATTATTATTATTATCTAGTTAACCCTCATCTTATTTTAGTAAGGCCTGCGGAGGTCCCCCTCTTGCAGTAGCAGGTTGACCCATCGAGATCTTTTGTGCAGTTAAGGCTGGGATTCCCAAAATTCCCGAAAATAGGGTATTTTAAATTATGGATTACTCGCAAATCACAAGTACTCAAAATTTGGAAAAAATATATGTTATTCCACAGTCTTTTATCTAGTCATTCCGGCCATTGAATACTCTATAAGTGATACTTTACTGCATCAAATAAAATTTCAAACATCTGTCTAATCGTAATTCAAATATCGTATTACTTGCATTATACTTTGTTTTAGTTAATGAAAAATGTACGAAAATAATTGTCTTTGAATAGATGAGGCATTCCGGCCGTTATAAGTTAAAAAATTTACAAAGAATTCTTGATTATCAAAATTACCTACTTACCTATTTTCTAAGTTGACGGTCGCAAATCGCGATGTGCAATCAATCAGATCCCTACTAGTTTCTGCGCTCGAGAATCTCAGCCTTAACCCTTAACCTCCAACTGCGGCCGCGCACTGATCGGTGCGCAATTTTAATAGAATTTCCACAGTGTCTGGTGGCGTGTTGTAATCGTTAAACAAGTTCCATACATTAGCTTTACTTGAGCTAGATAATTGGTGTTAGGATGGAAGATGAGTCTGGTGTACCACAGGGCTCTCATCTGGGCCCCTCTCAAATTTTCAATATTTATCAACAACGTCGTGGCAAAAAAAAAGTCTCCTCTGTGGCCTAGCGGCTGAGCCACCGGTCTCAGACCTCCTCTGGGTCCCAACTTCGGGTTAGTGGTAGAGCTGTTAAGTCCGCCTGGCTAGCTACTACCATCTTATTAAGTCTGTCACCATAGGATAAGGCCCTGACCTTCCAACCTCACATAAAAAGAGTCACTCGCAATGCGAGATTCTACTTGTATCGGCTCAACGGTATGTTGGGTCGATACAGTAAAATGTCACTTAGAAACAAGCGCACCCTATTTAAAGTTTGCGTGCGTCCCGTTCTGACGTACGCCGCTCCAGTCTTTGGCCACGTTAAGCCCTCTTCACTTAACAATATTGCAAGTGGTCCAGAATCGTTTTTGCCGTAAGGCTACTAATGCACCTTATTATGTTAGAAATGCTGACCTACACAGAGATTTGGAACTTCCAACTCTGCAGCAAAATATCAAAGAAATCTCTGAGCGATTCTTCAAATCGACAGAGTTGCACTCTAATCCTTTAATACGCGAGGCGTCGGAGTATGAGCCGGCCCCCGCGACTAGACCTCATTATCGTAGGCCGAAAAACATACTTTCGAATCCCCCTAATCAATTATCAGTCGATCTTAATCGTCTCTTAGAGGCAGGAGAGTCGTAGCCGCGTACGAAATAGCAAGCCTTCAGCTTGCGCAGCCTCACTGCAGACAGAATGGGCCCTTTAGAGGGCACGCCGCATTTTCTCGCGCATTTACTCATGACTATTGAGTAGCGCTGCTTCACCCCCCCTCCTCCGGGGGGTGACTGCTCATTTTAGAACCGAAAAATCTCTCCAGGTCTATGGTTTTTAATTCTCAAATGGTATTCTATAATGTCAGACTCCTACTGACTAACACCCCCTGGTGTTAGTCAGTAGGAGTCTGACATAAATTCGCCAGCCGTCTGGTGTCGTACTCATACAGAGTTCACCTCCTCCCTCCCCTCGGTGTCCGGGAGGGTGACTGCTTCACAGGCGCAAAAATATATATATATATATATACATATATATATATATATATATGTATAACATACATATATATAATCACGACAATTATCATTAATGACGGTTAGTCAAAGACTACGCAATGACCACAGCAAATGCAGTCCTCTACCATAGTTTAATGTGTATATGGTTAGCCAAGTATATTGTGTCAAAATAATATCAAAATAAATATTATCCATTAATTTAAAACATATGATACGTAGATCTCACTAGCTCGCACCTCCCACGTAGCAATCCGCCGCCACACTTTGTCTGGTTAAGACAATTCGCGGCAGCAACGAGCTACCGGGGACTAATATGCTGCAAAAGTTGCGCCTAATAAACATTACGGCCGCCACGGCGCACCGGAGACGTAATACAATGTGAAATATGGAAATACTCCGCGCCCAGTTTGTACGCCCGCCGGAGTACGGCGCTCGCGATATTGCGCCTATGGAACAGTTTAGACAACGAGTTTGAGTGTCGTGGCCATCATTTTTATAATATACTCACGACTATTATCCCCGAAGGGTTAGTCAGAGACTAGGCAATGAGGATCGCAGAAACACTAGTCCACTGCCATAGTCAACGTTTTACTAAATTACAACTACTTACATACACAAGTACTCAGCGTGAGAATTGGTGGGCCCATCGCCGTCCTATGCTGTTGAATAATGTTTGTTTTTTTTATATATATAAGAAGGAGGCAAACGAGTAGGCGGGTCACCTGATGGAGAGCAATCACCGCCGCCCATGGACACCCGCAACACCAGAGGAGTCGCAGGTGCGTTGCCGATCTTTAAGAAAGGACTAGGGCTAAGAAAGGAAAAGGAATTGTGAGGAGGGAGGGAAGGGGCCTCCGGAACTCTCACTGGCCGGACGAAACACAACAGCACCAAGTGCCATTATTTCACGCCGGATATTAGTGAGAGCGTGGTATAACGCGGGGCGAGCCGGCCCAATACGGGCTGCAACGCAGCGTGGCTCTACCACTCAGTCAGTGTCACTCATTTAGCACCAGCCAGGGGTCACGTGTAGGGTCTCAAGGGTAAACGGACGCGAGTAACTTTAACCCCCAGTGCAGTCTTTTTTCCGTTAGTCGCTTTTAAAACACCCAAAAGAAGAAAGGAGGAGTTTTATGTATTATTTGAGTAAGCCGCTACACACACGGCTCACATTTGTTTATTATTAAACGTCCCTCTGCTGGGCCCAGGCCTGCCCACATGGACATCATCACATTAGCAAATTGGGACATAAGCCAATTCGCCGGTTAAATGCGCGTTAGTAAGTTTTACCACTATCTTATGACAATCAGGATCAACGGATAAACGTGCCTTTCAAAGCGCGGACTTGCTCGGGATCCATCCAGTGACCCGACATTGAGAATGTTGCTTAGCTGGCGAAATCTTAAACCGAACGCCACGCGCCGCTGAGCCGCTGAGGCATCGACTAATTATAATCATAGTCAGAGACTATAGGCAATGAGGACAACAAAAGCAGTCCTCTGCCATAGTTCAATTTTGTACATGTGCTCAGCGTGACAGGTGGTGAGCACATCGCCGATTTATGCTGTTGATGTATGTGCAGTCTTTAGTCTGTTAGGACTACACGTGCTGGTCCTAGGAACCATCATGTACAGACTATCAGTACTCGTACCAAAAAAGTTGGCAAGTCGTTCCTCTGTAAGACCTTTGGAATTCTTTGCCGGCGCATGTGTATCCCAGCTCCTACAGTCCCGGGTCTTTTAAACGGGGCGTGAAACGACATTTATGCATTCCGTCATGAATGGGTGCGTTCGTTACCGTGCTTATTCCACGATGGGGAGCGCTCTCATTCGTTTGGACTGCATCGGCTGCTTACCATCAGGCAGGATGCAGTCACTATGACAAGTCAAAATAAAAAAGAATAAAAAAAAGTCGCGTTTTACGGAACCCAAGGGAGGAGAGGGGGTGGTAGTATTTTTTCACCTCTAGCCGACACGGTGAAATATGTGCGTGGTATGTTAACGCTCAATCTATCCAGTGCTGTTGTCAATGTAAGAAGGTCTATGCCCACCGGTGGGACGTACGAGTATATAGATGACGATGAATGATATTTTCTGTATCTACGAGAACGCCGTAAGTGTCGTCGAGACAATGAAAAATTCGTAGCATGTCTGTTTCATATTCGTAGCATGTCCGTAGCATGTCCGTAGCATGCCCGTAGCAGTGAAGTGGCTGTTTAATCGTTATCATTATTACATAATATTATAAAGTAAAGCCGCCGTTTTCCTCTGTCTGTGGCACCGCACTATTCTCCTAAACCACGCAATGGATTTTTATGCGGTTTTCACTAAAATATAGAGCGTTAACTGACGATGGTTTTTGTTTATATTTTGTACAAAATGGCTGAACTATGACGGTATTTGTTAGTTAGCGTGGACGAAGGCGCGGGCGGGCCGCTAGTAAATATAAACGTAAACGCCCCTTCCCAAATAAACAACATGGGGAATCATGCGATCCACAAATCTATTTCGATACAACTTAATTTTGCAAATTCTTGGACTTTTTTTTTTAATTTCTATATACAATTACTTACTTAATTCTAACTAATACTTATTATTAAATCAAAAGTGAGTTTGTTTGTTTGACACGCTTTCACGCTAAAATCGCTAAACCGATTTTGATGAATTTTTAAAAGCCATGGGCAAAAGCTAGTAAATTATACATAGTCATTTGAAAAATTCTAACAACCTCTTAAGGGTTTACCTAAGCCGTGGAGTAAACATCTTTTTTAGCAATTGAATGTGTTTTTCCCTACGTTTTCGTCATGTTCTGTGATAGAGTCGCTGACCGGCCGCGGCTCGACATCGAAGGCCGTCGGAGGCCGAGAGCGTGCCACTGACAACTGACAGTTTATCTTTTATGGTCACATAATGAAACCAATTTTTGGATATCACTCTCCATGTTTCTAATACAAAGCCTATGGAAAACAGAATTCAAAGAAATGGCGCATACATGAACCCATTAGAAACCACAAATAGTTTTTTATACACAAATGTAATCACGACTATAATTATCCCCGAAGGGTTAGTCAGAGACTAGGACAGCTAAAGCAGTCCTCTACCATAGTCCATTTTTCACCAAATAGCGACTGCACATGTGCTTAACGTGTCAGGTGGTAAGCCCATCGCCGCTCTATGCAGTTGGATGTATGTGCAGTCTTTAGTCCGTTAGTCGCCTTTTACGACACCCAAGGGAAGACAGGCGGCGGTAGCAATATTTTACCGCAACGCGACACGCTTATATTTTAGAAAATTTTAATAAAACGAAATAAATAAAAAAAAATAAATAAAAATTTATTACTCGAAATTATCTTCATTCAAAGTAATTTTTGAACGTTAACATCAAAGCCAAAGAAGGAGTACTCGTATATACCAAGAAGAAGCCGCAGGGAACTCGGGCTTTTTTTATCTGGTTTTGTGTTAGTTGTATGTATAAGTTAGTCAATGAGCAATCCAAACACGAAAACCACAAAACCATCATCATCATCATCAGCCTACAAACGTCCCACTGCTGGGCACAGGCCTCCCACGTGGACAATAGCACGTCTTGATATTGGGCCATAACCCACCACGCTGGCCCAATGCGGGTTGGTGGGTTTTAACGACTGTCATCTTACGACAACTACCGGGACCAACGACTTAACGTGCCTTCCGGAGCACGGAGGAGCTCGAGATGTTTTTAATTTGGTCACCCATCCAGCGACCTGGCATTACGAAAGTTACTAACGGTCAAGATCGTAAGCCGAACGCGCTAGCAGCTGCGCCATCGAGCTCCTCGAAAACCAAACCAACTACAAAACCAAAAACGAGCTTTTCAGCAACTAGCATCTCCTTGACGTAAGGTACTTATAATTATTATATAAAGTTACTGGCGACCACAATCTGTTATATACGAGCTAGTATATAATTAATTAAGATTTCAAAAGTAAAACATTCAATTTTATAAGTGAAAAAAGAGAAATAACCTTTTAATTAATACGTTAATTAGCTGAAAGCGTGCTGTAAGATAAAATAGTCCGTTACAGGCAGCCCCGCCTGCGAGATCGCGCCAAAGTTTGCACGACTCACTCGAGTATTCCAGAGCTCGCTCCAGTACAGCTTGTAATTGGACTCAGTATGTAATGTCTTCAACAGAATGCATGCAACTTACGGGTTCTGGGGCCCTACTGTAGAGCAGTTTTACTTTAATCTTACTATGCAAAATTCGTGTGTGAATTTGCTAAGATTTAAATAATACTGCTCTTGGTAAGGCCCCTGATGCGTTTTATGTTGTATGGGTGTTGTAGACGTTTTTCTTTTGTTTTAGAACGGGAGTTCGCTATTTGAAAATTTAAATTGAAGACGTAACCGGTAGCACCGAAACAACTTCAAGTCGTATAGCGATTGGAAGGCGGAAGCCGATATTTTTATACAAGGTTCTTTATTCTTTTTTCACTTTAATTCGCAAAAGATTGCATCACTGATACGCAGGGTTCGTGGGCGCGCCAACACCATTCTAAATGTGATTGGTCATAAACCAGAGTGTGCCGTTCAGAGGCGCTGGGTGTATGTGCAGGCTTTTGAATTAAACATTTATTTCTTTCTTTTTGTTTTTAATACTTACGTAGTTTTCAATTTTAATTGTTACTAAAATAAACGTCCCACTGCTGGGCACAGGCCTTCCAACATGGACAACAGCACGTGGGGAGGTTGGACCACAACCCACCACGCTGGCCCAATGCGGGTTGGTGGGTTAAAATGGATCATGTTCCGAAATAAAAGGTTTTATTTATTTTGTTATTTTTATTATTTTGTTTGACCGTTCGCGCTACACGGAATCACTTTCCTCAAATAAATTAATAAAAATATTCCTATAAGGTTTTCTAAGGTTTAAGCGAGCACTACACATTGAAATGAAACACTTTTTACGGATCAAAACTCGCGTTTAATTTACTACATTACTGACGCGCAAACGACGGTAGGCAAATAACTTGTAACTATGAGACGACCAACACCTCAGTCTCCCTGTGACCAGGGACGCTGTAAGTTGTTTGAAACGTCAAGAAAATAAAATCTTTGTAATGTAGTAAATTAACCGCGAGTTTTGATCCGTAAAAAGTGTTTTATTTCAAAATATTCCTTTTATGTTGTAATCCCTACGCGCGCGCGTAAACCCTGCGCTCCTGACGGACGTCAAATCGATATCGAGTCGGCTGTGCTTATCGGAATATGAACGCTCGGGTCACGAGATAGGTTTCAGTTTCGCGTGGGGGTCGTTGGAGGGTGAACCTTCTGTACGGTAGTAGTATTAGTTATTCTGTGCTTGTACCAAGACGAATAACGAAACAATTTTAAAACACACAAGTTTATGCTTATTAATTTTTGACGTTTTTTTATGCTTAAGTTTTTATAAAAAAAGATATTTGAATGATTAAAAATGTCAACCTTTATTGGTTAGGTACTAATGTTTTCCAAAACTCATTTCAGCCTCTACTTTATTTTACTTCAATAACTCTCCAATTTATATTACTTACCACAGTATCAATACGATAATTGGAAATTGTTCCCGCCAAAGCCGGGACGGACTCAGCGGTTGTTGACGACCGCGTCCGCCTGTCTGCCGCGGCGCCACCGCTGCGCGAGCCGCCGCCGCTAGCTTGGTGAGCCGCGCGCGCGACCAGTCTGTTTGCTAGCTAACGCGAGACGCCCACAAAATACGCGCGCTGCTATCTGCCTTATTATAGTGACGCCTGAACCTAAAGTGAAGAGCTCGACCTAAACGCCCTTAACCAGTGCCCCTAGTGAACTGTTTAGTGTAGTGACTGTGCGCCAGGAACCAACCTATCTCGCCGCCCGTGGTCAGCTCGCCCCCCGGGTTCCTGTGACTCATCATCCCTGTAAGTACTTCACTATCCATAACCTACCCAACCCACATCTCTTATTTCGCCGCTGTTACGAACGCCTTTCGCCGTAACATTCTGGTCATCTTCGAACCGGTAATATTAATGCCGGCGACCTTCCCGTAACAAGTATTCTTTTACCATTTCACCATAACTTGGTCTCACGTTCCATCAGCTCCTTTAATTACAGTCCACTAAAAAATAATCGTTTCCGCCCATAATCTAATTTGTGCCATCATTTCGGAATTCATTTGTTCACATAACTTTACCCTGCCCCAATAAAAATTTGGTGAGGTAGGTATAATTTGTTTGTGGTAGGATTGCGACCACACAACATCCGAATTATCTTGACGCAATTATTTCTGCATGTTGTTTTTATGTTGCTTTCGTGTATGCATCCGGTATTCTGAACCAGGATCACAGATCTATGGTGTCATACAATGTTGTTGTGCCTAATTCGTGCTTGAAATAATAATTCACCTCAGTTACTTTACCTTTGCCTTTTTCATGCTACGTTTGGCTACAGATTTAGTTAATTGTATGGTGCCTGGTATTACAACAGCTAAGCTAATTTAACACTGCATGGAGTGATTCGGCTCAGTTATTTGGCCTTTATTTTAATTTTTTCATGCTATGTTTATCGGCTGCAGGTGTATTTTTCTTACATAATAATACAACAAGATTAAATTTTTTTTTTTTTGAGTGTTAATTTTTAATTTTATTGTTTTGATTGTTGCCTTTGCGAACGGCTCATTTCTTGTGCGTGCTCACCACATGAGCTTAGTGTTTCATAATTTTGAATCAGTTTTTTTAAAAATCGCTTACGGCTATTTGCGTGCGTCGCCTTCGCTTCTACACATGTTTGCCCACTTGTGGGACACACATACAAAGTGTCCCAATTTTTATTTTATTTTTTATTAAGTTTTAATTGTTTTTTTTTTTTTTTTTTTGCGACGAAGTCGTTCTTCGCGCTCGTTTCCGCTACAGGTCTGCCCAACTGTGGGCTACGTACAACGTATCCCACACTTTATTTTTATTAGATTTTTTTTCCTTTCCTTTTCTTAACGCTTTCCCGGCTGATTGGATGCGCCGCCATCGACTACGCATGCGCTTGCCCACTAGTGGGCTACGGATGACGTGATTTTTTTGTTGTTTTTTTCCTTTTGCGGTCGGCTAATATTACGTACGCGCGTTCAATAAACACAGACATACACACACACGTGCGTTTGCCCACCCGTGGGCCATATACAAGGCGTCCCAACTTAGTTTTGCTTTCTTTATTGTTGCGTTAATTTTAGCCCATTTGCCCTTACCTTAGTAAACAAATACGTCCAGCCCAACTATAGAATATATACAGGGTGTTGTTCTTTTTACTGCCTTTAAATTTGTTTATTTTTTTAATTTTGTTTTTATTATTTTTTTGTCTACTTTCATTCATCGCGATGCCGACCAAGTCACAAGCCGCTATTTTTAGGGAGGCAGTTAAGGCCATACTTCAGCTCCTTGAGATAGGGTCACAAATTATTGCTGGCGGCACCACACATTCCATATTGGAGTTTAACGTGCGTTTCGCACAGATACAAGGCGTGAAAGACAGGATGGACGCAGTGTATTATAGCATTCTTGACGAGGAGGACCTGGACGAGAAGACCGAGAAGGCATACACTGAGAACCACACAAAGGCCTCCGGGGCGTACCTTGGGATTCTTGTGGCTAGGGAGGAAATCTTACCCTCTTCCACGTCATCCCCAACCCATAGCGCTCAGCCCAGTTTCGACGTCAATACGCCCACAGCCGTCCTCCCCAAGATAGCGCTGCCCAGGTTCAGCTCAAAAGTGGAGGACTGGCCTTCCTTCATTGCGCTGTTTAGGAGTCTGACTGACGACATGGCGACCCTGTCGGACGCAGTCAAGCTCCACTACCTATTCTCAAGTCTCAGCGGTGAGGCGTTAAGTATGGTATCCCACTTAAAGGTCACCAATGAGAATTTTGCCGTGGCCATGGACATCCTCACGAAGCGGTACGAGAACCGCCGGGTTCTCATTGATAGTTTTGTGGACATAATCCTGGGGCTGCCAAGCATCCATACGCGCTCGAACATCCGCACACTGTTCCTTACGCCGCTCATATCGGCTCAGTGTGCCCTCAACAATTTAGATCTGCCCATAGGAGACGACTACGTGTTTGTGTCAATAGTGGTGCGGAAGCTCAAGGGCGAGCTCCGCACGCTATTTGAACGCAGGCACGGGTCTAGTAACACCCTGCCCACGTTAAGGGACCTTATCTCCTACCTCGAGGAGCACGCGCTCTGTGTGGAGACAGAGTTCTCCAACATAGCCCAGCCGCAGCCCATTCACGCCCTGCCCGGCCCTTCTCGTAGCCGCGCGCCTCCTCAGTTGCCCCATCGCACTTATGCTCAGGTGGCTCAGCAACAGCCCGACCATTACCGTGGCCGCTCCTCAGCTCCATCGCCTCACCGCGCCTATGATCAGCTTACTCACCAACCGTTCCGCCCAGCGCAGTAAATGCGTCACCGCCCATCCACCTCCCCGGCTCGCAGTCAGCCCTTCCCCGTATACTCGGCCTTCCAGCAAAGCTGCTCCTCATCATCGTCCTCGTCCTCTTCCTCACGCTCGACGTCCTACTGTCCCTATTGTGCCACTAGGGGACATACGCTCATGACGTGCAGATGGTACAATGCCCAGCCAACACAGGGCCGTTGGGACTTTGTACAGGCACGCGAGCGCTGCCAGCGTTGTCTCGGCCGTCACTACGAGAGCGAGTGCAGGTCAAGGGGGGCATGCAAGGACTGTGGGAGCACGAACCACCACACGTCCCTCCATCGACCAGACGGCCCAACGCACTCAGCTCATTCGTCGTCTGTACATGTACCCCCACCACAGCTGACAGAGCACTCGAGGGAGCGTCCCAGACACAGCAGGCGGCACGAACCCGCACATGCCAAACAGGCGCAACCCAGCTCTGCTCACAGAGCCAGCCCGCCCAGGTCCGGTTCGCCAGGTAGGCCCCGCGAACGCCGCCAGCAATTATGACTCCCAACTATCACGGAGCACACTAGCGAAGAGGTAGATTTAGCCCATGCCCAGTCAACCCATGCCCACACAGCTGATACATACTCAGCTCATACAATTTCAGCTGATACTCAATCAGCTCACTCACCTTCTGTGCCCACTGGCACACCCATTTTGTTGCCAACCGTCTCAATAAGGGTCGCGGACGTACATGGCCATCTTCACACAGCCAGAGCTTTATTGGACTGTGGCAGTATGCTGACGTTAATAACGTCACGCATGGCACGACTTTTGAACCTGCCATCAAAACCCACTTCTTTAAAAATTACAGGAGTTGGGAATCAGCACAAACATGAGTCAAAGGCGGCAATAACAATAGTATGCCGACCCACTCACAATGATACTCCTACAATTACTGCCACAGCCCACATTTTAAAAAACGTCACTGGCTACCTTCCCTTAGAGAAGGTACCAAACATTTCCCACGTACTAGGCCAGCCACCCGTGCCATTGGCTGACCAGCTTTACCACACACCAGCCCCGATCGACCTCTTATTGGGGTCGGACGTTCTTGGCCAGGTGTTGGACGGGACTAAGGTCTCGTTGGGCCCGGGCAAGCCCATAGCCTTCGGCACGATTTTCGACTTCGCGTTGATAGGACCCATTGAGGACTTGTATGCGCAGCCGGCGCAGCAGGTTAACTCAGCTCACGTCGTCAGCTCACAACCAGACTCAGCTGAATCAGCCCAGGACATACGTCAGAGTCTGGATAGGTTCTGGGAGTCTGAGGAGCCCCTCCCTCAATCTCACACTCATAATGATCCCCTGGAGGAACAATGCGAGGAAATCTTCCGCTCTACCACTACACGCGATCCCTCAGGCAGATATACGGTCGCTCTGCCCTTTCTAAAGGACGCCCCTCAACTAGGTAAAACTCACCCTATCGCATTACGCAGATTCCTCAATATTGAGAAGAAGCTAATGGCGAACCCGTCTCTGCGTTCTAAATACGTCGACTTTATGGCCGAATACATCGACTTAGGGCACATGGCTCCCTGTCACCCAAATACATTCGCCCATAAACCTCACTTCTACATCCCTCACCATGGCGTATTCAAGTCAGGGTCGGACAAGCTGCGCATTGTTTTTGATGGTAGCTGCAAAAGCTCCAATGGTGTCAGCATAAATGAATGCCTACACACAGGCCCCGCCCTTCAACAGGACATTGTGGACATCATCATGTCCTTCAGAACGCATCCAGTCGTTTTCAGCACTGACATCCAGAGGATGTTCAGAAATTTGCTGGTTGCCCCAGACCAGAGACGGTATCAGCTGATACTATGGCGGTCCTCACCAGATCACCCTCTGCTCACCTACGCCCTCAATACAGTCACGTACGGCTTAAGATCAAGCCCATATCATGCAATCCGCACCCTGCTCCAGCTGGCTGATGATGAAGGCCATCGCTACCCTGGAGCCGCTCAGGTTCTTCGCAAGTCTATCTTCGTTGATGACATCTTGTGTGGCCATGACACGGTTGAATCCGCCCAAGCACTTCAGGACGAGTTGATAAGTCTGCTAGACCTAGGCGGCTTTCAGCTCAGTAAGTGGACATCTAACTCGCCTAAGCTGCTCGAGAGATTTCCCGACAACCAATGCGACATGCCCAAGGACTTCGACATGAACCCAGAGTCCACGTCCATTAAGGTCTTGGGTATACAGTGGAGCCCTCAGTCAGACGAGTTCACCTACCGCATCTCTCTGCCCCCCATCACACATGTCACAAAGCGGTCTATTTTAAGCACCGTAGCCTCACTTTATGACCCAAACGGCTGGGTTTCGCCCGTTATCTTCCGCGCAAAGCTGCTGCTTCAGCAATTGTGGCTACTGAAGCTGGAATGGGATGAGCCCACTCCCTCTGAAGTACAAACGGAGTGGCACCACATCTCAGAGGATCTGCCGCTGTTGGCTAGCATTCGTTTCCCTCGGCACATTTGTGCAAACAAAGGCTCAGCTGCATACTCGCTTCACGGGTTTGCAGATGCCTCTGAAGCCGGGTTTGCCGCCGTTGTTTACCTCCATGAGCTCGATGCCTCCGGAGATACTTTGGTACACTTGATTGTCGCCAAGTCGCGAGTCGCACCAATCAAGAACCGCCTCACAATCCCCAAGTTAGAGTTGTCGGCCGCCACTCTACTCTCCCAGCTCATGATCCGTGTGTCGGTTCAGTTATCGGCCCATATCAGTATACAACAACACATATGTTGGTCAGACAGTACGATAGTCCTGGCCTGGCTCAATACACCGCCTCACCGTCTTCAACCCTTTGAAGCCAACAGGGTAGTCAAAATCAGCTCAGGCTCACCAGAATGTACCTGGCGACACGTACCTTCTGAGCTCAACCCGGCAGATTGCGCAAGCAGAGGAATGTCTGCGCAATCCCTGTCAGCCCACGACCTATGGTGGTCTCCCACGTGGCTTGGACAGCCTTGTGAGTCTTGGCCTGCGATGCCCTTAGCTCTGGGCCATCACGCCCTGCCCGGCCTTAAGCCCAAACACGTCCCGTCACTGGTCACAGTGCCCGGTCTTGACTTTGACCTGCTCACTCGGTTCAGTTCACTAGACAAGCTCGTCGGAGTGACAGCTTGTCTAAAACGCTTTCTGCACAACTGCAGACACCACCCAGATTCGCGACGCTCAGGCCCCTTGTACGTCAGTGAACGAAGAGAGGCCCTACTTTACTGGGTGCGCAGTGTCCAGCACAATGAGTTTGCGGAGGACATCCACCGCCTTCAAACTGGCAAAATCTGCTCCGTCAGACTCCAGCGGCTGTCACCTCTCATTAAAGATGAGCTCCTTAGAGTTGGTGGACGACTGTCCCATGCGTCTATCCGATATGACGCGCAGCACCCGCTCATACTTCCCAGCTCTAGCCCACTTGTAGACCTTATCATTGACCACTACCACAAAATACACTGCCATCCTGGCGCTGACACTTTACACGCTATCCTACGCCAACAATTTTGGATATTGTCCGCGCGCCGTATTATTAGACACCGAGTTTTTAAATGCATTAGATGCTTTCGATGCCGGGCCCAGCCGCAAGCGCCCTTCATGGCCGACCTGCCAGCCGATAGAGTTACGCCTCAGCCAGTATTTAGTCAAGTCACGACCGATTTTGCCGGACCATTCCTCGTTAAATCTAGTACCCTACGTAATGTTAAACTCTTAAAAGCGTACTTTTGTATATTCGTGTGCCTCTCGACTAAGGCGGTTCATTTAGAACCGGTCTCGGACCTCAGCACGGAAGCGTTCCTCGCGGCATTACAGCGTTTTATAGCACGCCGCGGTGCCCCGGTTCTCATCCGCTCGGACTGCGGTACAAATTATGTAGGCGCTAGAAATCAGCTCATCGAAGTACAAAACTTTCTTGCCTTGAACAATGATACGATTGCGCACAAGCTCGCTGGTCAGCACATTACTTGGTTGTTAAACGTCCCTAAGGGACCATGGTTCGGTGCGTTACATGAGATCAACGTAAAATCAACAAAGCAACTTTTATATCGCGTAATTGGCGAACAGTCGCGTAATCGCGTAATTCCTCACATTCGAGGAATTCTCTACACTTTTGGCACGAATCGAAGCTGTCCTTAACTCTAGACCTCTCTGCCCACTTTCGTCTGATCCCTCAGACTTTGAGCCGCTTACAGCCGGACATTTCCTCATAGGCCGCCCACTAACGGCCCTTCCCGAACTATCCGTGGAAGATAGGCCGATCTCCACACGTAGGCGATTCCAAATGGTACAGGCCCTTTCCCAGCGCTTCTGGACGCTGTGGACCCAGTCCTACCTTCATACCCTCCAAACCCGCTCCAAATGGTTGTCCCCATCCTCCCCTCCCCGAGTTGGCGAGCTCGTCCTCATCAAGGAGGACAACCTGCCTGCCCTCCAATGGAGACTGGGGCGCATTGCTCGCACCCTGCCTGGGAAGGATGGCGTCGTGCGGGTGGTAGACCTGGACACCGCGAACGGACATCTTCGGAGGCCTGTATTCCGGATCGCCAGGCTCCCAGTGGATGAGCCCCCCCTGGCCCCCGGAGGATGTTCCCGCCAAAGCCGGGACGGACTCAGCGGTTGTTGACGACCGCGTCCGCCTGTCTGCCGCGGCGCCACCGCTGCGCGAGCCGCCGCCGCTAGCTTGGTGAGCCGCGCGCGCGACCAGTCTGTTTGCTAGCTAACGCGAGACGCCCACAAAATACGCGCGCTGCTATCTGCCTTATTATAGGCCTGAACCTAAAGTGAAGAGCTCGACCTAAACGCCCTTAACCAGTGCCCCTAGTGAACTGTTTAGTGTAGTGACTGTGCGCCAGGAACCAACCTATCTCGCCGCCCGTGGTCAGCTCGCCCCCCGGGTTCCTGTGACTCATCATCCCTGTAAGTACTTCACTATCCATAACCTACCCAACCCACATCTCTTATTTCGCCGCTGTTACGAACGCCTTTCGCCGTAACAGAAATCATGTTACACAATTCTATGACCACGGCTTATATTTCGGTTCGACGCGATTCTGTTTCGGCGTGCAGTGGTACTGGGGGTAGCAATGCGCATTTGTCTGGCACAGACTATAATAGCTCGTTAGATTAGTTATTAAGTCTTAACTATAAGTTAGTTAACTGTTTTTTTATTATTATTAGTATTGACGTCAATAAGTGCCTGTAAAGGTTTACATTGAATAAATAATTTGACTTTGACTTTGATGTTTTAAAGTAGGTAATTGTGTTGATCATAAAGTATACAACGATGACATGAATGCCAAAATACCAGGCTTCTATCCTTCTAAACTTAAGAAAAAGCCTAAAGAAACGACGTGAGTGACCTTAGAGTATTCATATATTTTTTAACCGACTTCAAAAAAGGAGGAGGTTCTCAATTCGGCTGTATGTTTTTTTTTATGTTTGTTACCTGAGAACTCAGTCATTTATACACCGATTTGGAAAATTCTTTTTTTATTTGAAAGGATATACTTCCAGATTGGTCCCATTTATATCAAAATCCAGTTATGATGATGGAATCCTCAGGAATTGAGGGAACTCCTCAAATATTGTCGGCATACCTATAGCAATTTTGATATTTTCAGCAATAAGTCAAGAAGTTGCATTGAGAAAGTATCATTTGATATAGTAGAACTGATGAAGAAGACCACAGAATGTCATTGGAACTCCTCAATGATAAGTATTTCACGAGTGGCGATAAGATATCTCGATTAAGATAGTTAAGCGACTATGACGAATTAAAAGAAGGCAGGTACCGGAACTCAGTTCTGATGGTGAAATCCTTGAGGAATTGAGGGAACTCCTCAAATATTGTAGACATACCTATAGCAATTTTGGTATTTTCAGCCATAGGTCAAATGAGATCCACTCCGGCAATAAATATTTCCATATTCCATATTGTAAATGCGAAAGCGTGTTTGTTTGTTTGTTTGTCCGTCTCTCACTTGCGCATCGACCTGATTTTGCACATAGATAGCTGAAGAACAATAGTGACATAGGCCACTTTTTATCACTCCTTCCGAAACATTTCTATTAGGATTTAAAAATACACTATTCACACTATTAATTCTGTCACTTCTTGTCTAAATTCTTCTTAACATCTTTATGCCGATGACTTACAAATTTACTCTCACGGCTCGGCTGAGAAACTCTGAGAAGGGATTGAGCAGATCAATGGTGACTTGGCTACGATCTACGTCTGGAGCAAGTCAAAAACGTTCCTCTAGTTTCTCTAACAGTGAACCCTAGTAACTCGCAAGTCATCATCGTAGGGGGGTCTATACAGCATTCACGAGTAAATTCGGTAACTTGCCGTCTGTTTTGGATGTTGATTTCCTACTTTGTGATAGGCGTTTCTCGTTTTCTTCGCTTGTCGCATTTAAACGGCGCTGTCTCATACAAGTAGCGCGTTTTGTAGGTTTACTAATATTCACTTTCGATAAATAGATCGGAACGATTCACTAAAAAGCGAGAAATAAACAAAAATTTTAACAAAAAAAAAACCGACTCCAAAATATTTTACTGAAATAAATGCACTAAAACGTAAAAAATAATTGCGTAGTTTAGTTTGTTCAATTTACTTGCAATATTAACCTTTATTTTACTCAATCTTTTAATCTTAAAAAATATTTTTGGAGTCGGTGCCAGCTTGTAGCAATACCTAATAAAATCTATTTACTAATGAACACGACAACTGTTTAACATATTTATAATAAAAACGACAATGGGGTTAAACGGCAGCAAGGCCGACCCAGACGGAGGTGGAGCGATGAGTTTGATGCTTTGAACAAACTAAACTACGCAATTATTTTTTACGTTTTAGTGCATTTATTTCAGTAAAATTTTTTGGAGTCGGTTTTTTTTTTGTTAAAAAATTTTCCAAATGTAAATATTTCTTTAACAAAAAAAATTGCTTGTAGTTAAACAAAAATCTATATAAAACCGAACGACATCTGCGCATGGCGACTGAATAACCGAAAGGCGGAGATATAGAGATTACTAACTTCTAAATTATTAACATGATTTTAAAATTGTTATGTTATTATTTCCCTACTATCTCCATATCAACTGGAAGATAAGTGATATGTTACTTTGCGACTTGCTTCATCAGGCTGGGTAGTCGGCAGGTGCACAATTTTCTCTATTTAAGTGTGCAAACCAGTTGCTATTTATTAACTTTTCAACGAACTTTCGTCTCTATAATTAGAAACAGTTCTCGTTTACGACTTACCTAGACATAATTACTTGTATTTCATCCATGAGGCAGCGTATCTGACTGAACTTCAAGCTTTTGGGACCTTCTGAAGAGCGAATGTGTCATTGTCATCATCAACGTCTAAACGTCCCAATGCTGGGTTCAGAATGGTTAGATCGGGTCATAGCCCACCGCAGTGGCCCAGTGCTGGTTGGTTTTAATGACTACCATCTTACGTTGCATTAGAGTGTCGTGCAGGCAAAATCACGGCCACTAATATGTAACCCCGCCGCGAGTCGAACTGAAGACCATTGAATCTGTGATTAGTGATTAAATCACAAGACCATGGCCGCCTGGTCAAGATCCTACTTGCCATCCTTAAAAATCAACAAACTTACGTTAGTTTCAGAATATTCTGTATTCGAGGTTATAGAGTGTGTTGAAATATATGCATAACTTTTTTTACTTCATAATAATCCACAGCAATGGCTCAGTGAACAGTACAATAAACTACAAAGTAGAAATGAAGGAGGTTTTAAAATTAATTAGTTCGTCTAGAGAGCGTATTGCCTGGAGATAATGCGTATCTTTAAATACGCTCCGTAGCTTTACGACTGTTTGGCTCGGCTACGACGCCGGTGGCCACGCGGCCGTCCTTTACCGAGACTCTGCTCGATTCATTCACAGATTAAATTAATCACTGTCTAAAAAGATTAAGCTTGAATCGAACTTGTGCACTGAGGCGCTCTTCTTTAGATCTGTTTTGCTGAAGCTCGACGTTTTGACATAATTTGAAGTTATATATGGCTGAAAATACAGAATACTTACTCAGTTTTATTTTACAGATAGATTTAGAGTGTCTTCTGTAAATTTTTTTCCGGATAGATTTGTAGTTTATTATCTATATCAAATATTTGTTTAAACTTACGTTACGCAATCATTTTATTAAAATGATTGTTTCGGATAAAACGACCATTTCCGAACGCACCCACTGTATTTTTAAATATCTCTGACAGATCGGCTGTCAGTGTGAAACTTTGTTCACACATTGGATAAATCACGAGGCGTGAAAGTAATTGAACTTGTTATTTTGGAATTAGGAGCGGCGGTCGCTTAATATCGTAGTAATTAAGTATTAAACAGTGTGGGGAACATTAGTTTAATTTGAAACCAGGGCGGGCTAGCTAAAAGCTAGATATTTGGTTGAAGTACAACACTTGGCGTGGCGCGACGGACGTGGTACGTATTTGTCTGGGGTTATCAATACTGATGGTGTAGCCAAGGGTTGGCTTAGGGCCTTATCACCAGTCCAGCACCAGCCACCAGGAGACGCGCAGGGGCGCGATCTACCACAGCAGCAGCCGGGGGCGAGGTCAGCTTTGAGGAGGCGCGACGGTCTCATGGAACAGTAGAAAGTTCTTTTATCTTAATTGAAATTAAGGTAGTTCATAGGCAGTGTAATATGCTGCAGGGGGTTTAGCAACTGAGCTCTCTGGACCATACAATGATGAAAAAAATACCCTCTTAAAGTAAAGTAGGCTGTACTTTATGTATACTGTCCCACTGCTGGGCAAAGGCCTCCAACATTGAAATAAAGCCATTGCTACTATTGGTGGGTTGATATTGGCCTAAGCACCACGCTTGCAAATGCGGGTTGGAGATCACAAGCCCGGGCATGCATCGGAAAATCCAAAAACACACTTTGCCTAGGCTTACTATACGTCCCGGTTTGACCGGGATTGTCCCGGTTTCAAGCATTGGTCCCGGCGTCCCGACCGGTTTGGTATTTTGTCCCGGTTAACCGTCGGAACGTGTATTAAGGAAAACGAACGTACTAAATGCCATAGAACATATTATTATATGCCATAGATAATAATGCTCAAGTAACTCAGTAATTAATAACTAAAGCAAATGTCATTTTCTGCTTCAGCGGCCTTTCGGTACTGTGGGTATCTTTCCTTTACTTTATTTACAATATCGGTTTTTTTAATAACAAAATAAAACATTGTTTGGTAGAGCTTAAGTAATGTGTTATTCTTCAGCGTCACTTTTTTTTGTCTTTCGCTCCTGTCCCGGTTTGGAGTTTCAAAATTATGGTAAGCCTAATTTTGCCCCACCTGGGAATTGAACCCGGGACCTCCGAATATTGAACCAAGTGCTTGACCACTCGGCCACTGAGGCGTTGAAGCGCTAACTCTAGTATAACATTTTTGTAAAACTGTCCCATTTTTTTTTTCCGGAAGCATGGTCACTCGGTGTAGTGCCACTTACAAAGGAAGCGTTTTAGTGCAACCTTACGCCACGTTTATTCCATTTTCTCTGGACTTACAAAGGCTGTATTAAGATTTATTTATTGCGCACTACACAAAATGATTGTTTGCCAGATAGCGGTGAGAAGTAGGTTGTATAAAATAGAGTTCTAAGTTTGTAATTACAAAACAAGCAGTTATACTCGTTCAATATTGAATGCATAGATGGTTAAGTCATGTGAAGTGGATGGATGAAAGAGGACTTAACAAGTTGAAAGAGGAAAATTCAACGTACTCCGACCAGATGAGAGGGCCTACTCGCTTTGTCCGAAACGAAATTTCGGCCGGTTTTCGTTTGCTATCTAAAGCGGTTTCTATTCCTTCCGAAACTTCGTTATTAAAAAATAGGTTTGGCATTTAAATTATTAATTTTTAGTAAATTGTTTAGAAATTTCGTTTCGGAGAAAGCGAGTAGGCCCACAGTTCTCATGAATGATGGGCGTCAAGTATATCCTAAACCAACCCCGGTGTCACATGCGCATAAAGAGGCAAAAGAAGTGTGTCAGCGTCATAGCAAATGGAGCTGTGACGTCTCCGCGACACACGTGTGATGTATGTATGTTTCTAGTCATAATGATTTTGACTAAGAAAGCTAATATAAAATATTATTTAAACATTTAAATCCGCCCTAATCTCACATAACACAGCGCACATTCGTAAACTGTTAATTCCACCGCAGATACGCTGTCAATTAATCAAATCTGTTGAAATATCTAGAGGTCCGGGCGTCGCGGTCGGCCGAGGGTCTGCCCTCTCTCTCGAGAGGTGTAATAACACTACGTCACTCCCCCGCGGCCCGGCGGCCAGCATCCCTCGGAACTAGCCCTCCATCATAACGGACGTTATCTGTGGCCGGGAACATTCCACGAGATTCATGACGACAATTAAAAGACCTTAATTGATATTATTATGTTTAAAATGTATTCTTACAACTATCCGTGATTATTGCTGAGCAGCTGTACGTACTTCACTACTGTATTACTTATTTATACAATAGCACCATCGAGCTATGCTGTTCAGTCTTGACTGCACATCAGCTAGAAGAGCTATAAAGATTAAGGGGGTGCCGGGCGATCGCAAAAACTGACATAAGTCTCCTAATGAACTTCAAAGCAAAATCAATCATATTGATATTTAAAATTAGAGCAATTCTGCTTTGAAGTTTTAGACCTAGTAATTTGATTATAGCAATGATTTTATTCTGCGAAATGTTCAAAACCATCACGCGCTTGTGTTAAAAATTAAAATTTACTTTTTTAAGACCTGCTGAATATCAATACAAATATTTTTATGTAAGAATTATTGTTTCATGCGTAAAATTAAGAAAGTTGTCGAAGAAACGTTTTTAGGAGTCATTTTATGTATTGTTTGTTATGTTTAAAGAATTTGTTTCAAATTTAAGCAAGGCCACGACCTTTTGCAATGAACAGGCTAACTTACGTAAGTTCTTTAATGTATTTAACTAATTCAGCGCATAGAAGTAACTTAAAAATACGTAAATTTTCATAATTTCGCGCAGGATCCCCTTAACGCGGGTAACGGTATGTCGTTTGGATCTTAAAACTACTAACCTATTAGGAGCTTATTAGATACCGTAAAACCATACACAATAGCAATTTAATTGTTAGTAACGTAGTGCCTTACAAATAAACAAAGAATAAGCTACGAATAGTTATTCCGTGTTTTGTTCCTGTCATGTAAAAGTAATTTCTTTTTTTTTGTGACACGTCATAGTGACTACATCCTGCCTAATGGTAAGCAGCCGATGCAGTCCAAAATAACGAAAGCGTTCCTCACCGTGATATAAGCACGGTAACAAGCGCACCCATTCATGACGGCCTGCATAAATACCGTTTCACGCCCCGCTTAAAAGACCCGGCCTATAGGAGCTGGGAAACACATGCGCCGGCAGAGAATTCCAAAGCCGAATGGTCTTGCAGAGGAACGACTTGCCAAATTTTTTGATACGAGTGCTGATAGTCTGCACAGTATGATGGTGGAAGACCAGCACGTGTAGTCCGGGAGAGGAAAGGAGGGGGCGGGATTAAATCAAAAAGTTCTTCAGAACACTCTCCGTAGTAATTTCGGTAGAAGACAAATTACAGTAAAAGAAACAAAACACAGAATAATTATTCCGACCTTATTCTCTGTTTATTTGCAATCTTCGTGACTGACAAGGAGCTAAGAATGTCATGACATAGTATTATCCTCTCATATTTGCGTGAGACACAAAGAAACTCATGTAAGCACCTACCAATAGAATGTCAGGTGACTATCAATTATATACTCGTAGAAGCCGTCAACTTTCGATGCTAGGGCAAGGGCTAGATAAAAAAAACTGCATTGCACTTGTAGCTAAAAGTACAAAATTTACCGCCTCTGTGGTCTAGTAGGTAAGCCACGGTCTTCGATCCAGAGGTCCCTTGTTCGATTCCCAGCGGGGGTACATCTTTGTGCTCTTGGTTTGGTTGGTGGTAACGCTTGTTAAGTCCGCTTGGCTAGCTGCCACCACCTGTACTTACCTGTGGTACTAGCGATAGTCGTACTGGTAGTACCACAGGATTTTTTTTTGCCCGTGGTACTACTGTCCTGTCTGGTAGTACCACGGGAGATTTTACATTACCCGTGGTACTACTTTTCAATTTAACGTATTTCGAGGTATGCATAAGCTTGTAAATCGAGTGTTATAGAACCTTTTTCAAATATATAGGTACTGGTTAGCTGTGAAAGTATAAAACAAAAAAAATACAAAAAAAAACAAAAAAAAAACAAAACAAAAAAAAAAAAATCTGCGATTTTTCAGGCCTATACCATACCTTGAAATACGTTTGTAGGGAATATTAAATTGATAATTATTAGTACCACGGGTAATGTTAAATCTCCCGTGGTACTACCAGACAGGCTAGTAGTACCACGGGCAAAAAAAATGTAAGTACAGGCCACCATCTGATTTAAAGTCTGGCGCCATTACAACAATGTAAATAACATTGTTATGTTCGGACAGTTCAGAGATAAGATCCAGTTCCTCGGTGGTTGAGTTCTCCGGGTGAGCGCGCTTCCACCTCTGGCCTTATCGTCACTTAACCATCGTGAGTTTCAGTGTTAAAGTAGTTTTAAAAGATATACATACATAGAATTACGACTATTATCCCCGAAGGGTTAGTCAGAGACTAGGCAATGAGGACGGCAAAAGCAGTCCTCTGCCATAGTCCACATTTCACCAAATAGCGACTGCACATGTGCTCAGCGTGACAGGTGGTGAGCCCATCGCCGCTCTATGCTGTTGGATGTATGTGCAATCGTTAGTTCGTTAATCGCCTTTTACGCTGTAATTGCCCACTCGCCGTATAAAATCGCCGTATAAAGAGTGTGGAAATTGTTATATGATTGCTATTGGATTCCGTTATGATGTTGAGATAGCAGCAAATAGGAAGGGGAGGCGGTGTACACGGGCTCTATGTGGCTGCAGTTCGCTTGTTATGTGTTCCGAATAAAGTCTTTATTCATGAAGTTGTATAGGTACCTATTAGAGTAAAGTTCATGAGGGAAGTGTTTTGTCCATGTGTTGTGGATCTGTGGTCCATGTAGGAAGGCCTGTCCTAGTAGTGCGTTTACTGGACGATGATTGAGTAAACTTTAACTTGCTTTTTGCTGTATTGAGCATGCGCTATTTATGCAAAGATGCAACTAACCGCTTTAGTGTATCCGTTACCAATTAAAAATAGAAATATCGGATATTGAAATACAAAAAACATGGAAGCAAATGCCCCTAGGTAAAAAGTTATCTAAAAAAATAGCAAGATGTTATTTTGAGCACATACATACATATAATCACGACTATTATCCCCGAAGGGTTAGTCAGAGATTAGGCAATGAGGACCGCAAAAGCAGTCCTCTACCATAGTCTACTTTTCACCAAATAGCGACTGCACATGTGCTCAGCGTGACAAGTGGTGAGCCCATCGCCGCTCAATGCTTATGGATGTATGTACTGTCTTTAGTCCGTTAGTCGCCTTTTACGACACCCAAGGGAAGAGAGGCGGTTATTTTTTTTACGTTGCTGGCGCTTGCCCTTCATCTCACCTGATGGTTAGTGATGATAAGGCCGAAGGTGGAAGCGCGCTTCACCCGGAATCCTCAACCACTGAGGAGCTGGCTATCTTATCTCAAACTGTCGGAACACAACAATGCTATAAACATCGTTGTTATGGCGACAGACTTAGATAAGATGGTGGTAGCTAGCCAGGCGGACTTAACAGCCCTACCACCAACCAAACTGAGCACACAAAGATATACCCCCCCGCTGGGAATCGAACCCGGGACCTCTGGGTCTAAAATCGGTGGCTTAGCCACTAGACCACGGAGGCGGTAAGTATATAGACCACACAGGTGGTAGTATTCTTTCACCGGTACGAGACGCGGTTAAAATAAACGGTAAAAAAATATATATAAAAATTAAAAAGTGTTTAACATCAACTCTCACCTCAACTATTGAAGTAATAAGAACCAACGAGTCTCTTGTAACACAAGTAGAATGTCCGTCGCCTATTAGTCATAGCAGCCGTCCATTTGGGAGGCTAGGCCGAGGGCTAGAGGTGCAATAACACTACATCACGCGCTCCTGCGGTCGCGCCGGCGTACATCACCGGCCCTGCACTCTATCATTTTGGATGATGTTGTTCTGCCTCGGACCAAATTATTTATCACATTCACGCCGAATAGAATATTGTTAGTGCGGTCACAGTTTATAATTGTAAAGTATTTTTAAAGAATTAACAAAAGTAAGTACCTACATATATATTATAATCACGACTATTATCCCCGAAGGGTTAGTCAGAGACTAGGCAATGAGGACCGCAAAAGCAGTTCACTACCTTAGTCCACTTTTCACCAAATAGCGACTGCACAATGTGCTCAACGTGACAGGTGAGAGCATCGTCGCTCTAAGTTATTGGATGTATGTGCAGTCTTTAGTCCGTTAGTCGCCTTTTACGACACCCAAAGGAAGAGAGGGGTGGTGTTATCAATATTCATTCACCACTACGCAACTCGGTAAAGAATTAAACTATTTATTGACTCTCATTATTAAAAGAATACCAGGCCATCTCCTCTTGGGTATCGTAATAGGCGACTAACGGACTAAAGACTGCACATACATCCAACAGCATAAAGCGGCGATGAGCTCACCACATATCGCGTGTGCAGTTGTTAATTGGTGAAACGTGGACTGTGGCAGTAACTGCAGTGCAGAGACTAGGTGATAAAGACCACATAGGTCTTCATTATCTAGTCTTTGACCCTTTGAGGGTAATAGTTGGGAATTCACCTATGTTTGTATTAACTACTAGCGGCCACTCGCGGTTTTACCCGCGTGGTTCCCGTTCCCGTGGGAATATCGGGGTAAAAAGTATTCTATGTGTTAATCCAGGTTATAATCTATCTGTATGCCGAATTTCATCCAAATCCATTCAGTAGTTTTTACGTGAAAGAGTAACAAACATCCATCCATATTTACAAACTTTCGGGTTTCTAATATTAGTAGGATTACCTTTCTAGTTTAATCTCAGGTCAAGAGTATCCCTAAATTAGCATAAGCTAATAAATCCAAAATAATTGTGTCATAATCGAAGCACATGTGCAGTGCAGTCGATATTTGGTGAAAAGTAGACTATGGTAGAGGACTGCTTTTGATGTTCTCATTGCCAAGTCTCTGACTATGCCTTCGGGGATAATATTCATGATTATGTAGAATCGTAGGAAACGGTAAGCTGTGGTCTGTCTACTCCTCCGGGAAACGGACGTGACGTATACCCTTGGTTGGTTTTTTTTTTTGATAATTTGTTTCTTGACCATGGATATGGATACTAGTCCTTTAGTCGAAATAATAGAGTTCGTTTATTATGCTTATAAAATGATAATGAGTGATGAACGTTTAATGCTAAATGATAATCCCCCCAAACCCCTTGAGTTCCAGTAAAGATGTGGGACTTTACTGAATCTCACACGGACTTCTTGAGAGAATTTGAAAAGTGATGCTGCACTGTTTTGTTTTATTTGCCAACACTCATGCACGTTCTCGAATACTTTACGGTTAATAATCCACCATTATTTCACAATAATATTCGACAAAACACAAATTTTAGAAAATAAGACAATACTACAGACATGACGCTTCACTTTCCCGCCAAGAAGTCCCCCGTGGTTGGTCATGCATGTACTATTTTAAAATTTAAAAAAACATTAAAAATACGTCTTTAACAATCGCGTCTACGCATCAAATAGTCATAATGAAGTGTCGTATCCATAACAATGTACAAATAGAGATTGTATTAACTAACGAGCGGCAAATAGAGACTTCGAACGCGCCGCGACTAATTGATCAGCTAATTTGTCGCAGGTGCGCGCGGCTTTATGAATAACAAATTGCTTTCTATAATCTACTAAGAGAATTATAAACGTACGTGTGATACTCACTAAGCATTTGGAATGCACGTTTTGATAACAATCCGCTCGGTGCGGGCGTAGTCGGAGGAGGTACTTAGTACAACAGCAAGGCGGTGGAAAGAAATTATTATAGTAATTTAAGGCGAAGGCTAAGCGAGGACATCGATTTATAACAAAACGCTTATTAGCTTTTCTCCTGGAAGGATCGAGAGTACAATTGTTAAAACTTCTCTATACATTATGTCATATATACGAATAAATCCGTGTCTTAAATACAATTACCTAACTAAACAATATATGTGTGGCGATGAAAAATGAAAAAGGTGGTAATAGAAAATTTCCCAATAAAAACATTTTATTGCAACTGATATGAAATGACAACGTATCATTTACAACGTAGTTACGTATCATTCCTACAAAACTACGGATACACCGACAATATAACTATGAACTAATTCACAAGCAAATCGCAGTCCGGACCAGAAAGAGAGAGTGTCGACTGTCAGTGCGGCATGGGACACTTTAGTCGCGCGACTGTAGTATTAAACGTTTAGACCCATGTCTACAGATTCCCAATTCTACAGATTCTCATGCCTACAGATTCCCAATTCTACAGATTCTCATGTCTTCAGATTCCCAATTCTACAGATTCTCATGTCTACAGATTCCCAATTCTACAGATTCTCATGTCTACAGATTCCCAATTCTACAGATTCTAAAGGAGTCTTCGTACAGACGAGGTGATAACTTCGTGGTGTTTGCGACGAGAAAGATAGACAAACAAACATACTTTCGTATTGACATTAAGAGCACAACACCGTTTTATATCTGGAGCACCGTCAATGGACCGGCGATTCGGTGTACACCTATCACTAGAGCCTTACTAACTGCTGGTGATCGCGTAGTCGGGGAGAAGTGAGGGCGCCAAGTTTACGTTGCGTTGCTAAGTTTTACCAGTACCAGACTCGTCAGATTAGTTCTGATTTAGTCTGCGTAAACACCCCGTGACAAGTTCTTATAAAAATGTTCATACAATCTTATTATCCATTAGCCAAATCGTCGTTTATAGTCTAAGATCCGAGTATAGAACGACCTTCACCGAGAAGGTTAATGGATGAAAAGTATTTTATATCAAATTTAATATGTTAAATAATATATCGCGAGTGGGTTGGCTGAAAAATTTCAGTCCAGTACCACTAATGATTAATTTAAAATTAAAAAAAAAAATTTTTACATTGCACTAGTTTGGTGTGTGTGTGTTTGTAATGAGCTTATCTTTATATAAACATAAATTTTATTTATTTAACCAGACGGTTGCAAATTACTAATATTGACTTGCCTGTTTACACCTGCCTACCCAATGTTATGATAGGAAAAAAATAGTCAACCTAACGATTGCATATTAAAGAGGATTCATACTTTCGATTGGTACCTATGTAATTTATCTATTATCGAAATAAGTGCAATATTTAAAAAAAAAATTTAAATATTTAATTAATCATATACTGGACTGAAATTTTACAGCCAACCCACTCGCAATATGTTTTTTAACACATTAAAGGACAATGGTCACGTAGTATGAAATTTAAACCCAGGCCCGGCGCAAAAGAAATGTACCTCAAAATACTGGTAATGTTGAGTAATTAATTACTGCATAGGGGACACCGCCCAAATATTTTTCTAAATGTATACAATTGCTATTAAAAGTTTTACAGGAGTCATATTAATGTTTCAGTAAAAGAATCATTAAATTGCTAAAATGGGTGTTTAGCCGTGAATAATAGGGGGTATAATCCAAATATTTTTCTACAGTATAAATATTAGCACCGCTACTATTATTAAAGTAGTAGCAGAAGTCATCAATGTATAAAAATAAAAGTAAAAAATATTTGATTTTTTTTTGTAATATACATATAAAGTATCAGTAATAATCACATCACACCTAAGTAATATTCTAAATGTGAAAATAACGATGGTTTGATATTTAATGTTTGGATGTTTTTCTGCTTTTACGCCTCAATGACTGAACTGATTTGAATGAAACTAGGTAGGTAGGTAGGTAGGTAGGTAGGTAGATAAGGACAGGGTTAACACCGCTGACCGAACCGAAGGCGGAAGCTAGTCCGATAAACCCAATCATTTTATTAATTTTAATTTAAATATTTTTTTCAATTATGAAAAGCAATTTCACACTTTTAAAAAAATATTTCGGCGATTCCAACTATGCAGTATTTAATGACACATTTTTAGTAAAAATCTGAGATACGTTTTGTTTCCGCCGGGCCTGGGTTTTTTTTTGGCCATTATCCGTTGATATAAAATACTTTTCATCCATTAACCGCTCGGTGAAGGTCGTTGTATACTCGGATTCTCTACTATTACATTTATTACATTATCAAGGCAAAAAAGGCGTAAGTATATGAATTCAATATCTCGTCAATTTGAACTAATTTCAAAGAGACGATATCAACCCAAAATAGCAAACAGAAGTAATTGTATTATTATCATTGAAGTAAATCCAGAACGCGATGAGACTAATTGATCAGCTAATTCGCAGTCTCAGGTGCGGCGTTATGAATAAGAAATTGGCTTCGGTCACTCGTACAACACTGGAATACGCACTGGGCGGGAGACGCGTCCGGGCTAAGAAGGCACTTTGTTGTCGTAAGATGGCAGTCGTTTAACTAACCCGTAATAGGCCCGCGTGGTGAGTTATGGCCAAATTTCC
The DNA here is from genome assembly GCA_963921215.1 of Scoparia ambigualis. Classification (NCBI taxonomy): domain Eukaryota; kingdom Metazoa; phylum Arthropoda; class Insecta; order Lepidoptera; family Crambidae; genus Scoparia; species Scoparia ambigualis. Next base: position 33,460,492 of record OY992510.1, on the reverse strand, counting down.
CTCTTGTGCTGTTGACCATGTGTGGGCCAGTACTCAGCAGTGGGACGTTCATAGGCTGATGATGTGTAACAAATCAATCTAACCCAAAATTCCGTAAGAATAAAACGTTTTCCAGGGTGTTATTTCGTTGATTTAACCATAAAATAATTTAGTTCATTATTACCATAGAAGTTTTAGATCTAGACTTTTCGGTTTAAATTCCTAGGTAAGGTTTTTTAATTGAGGCCTTAGAGCACTTGAGGCATATTTAAAAAGAGTACCATTACAATTGAAAGATTAGTCATTTAAAAAATTATAGTTATCTCTTGCATGTCTCCTATTTTTTTTTATTTGCTTGCATTAATTTGAATTTAAAATCTATTACTCTAATTTCCAGCGTTGAAGTAATCGCGTCGTGTTACACGCGCAGTGCGTTCTGCATCTAACCATATTGAATATCGGTAAGACGGAGGTTGTCTTATTAGTTTTGGTATTTAGATTAATGGTTGTTAGGTTATTAGCCATGGGTTTGATTTGATTATGGTAAATAACTCCGTGCTGAGTGGAATTATTGGAATTCCTGTGCCAAAATCCGCCAATAGTTACGTACAAACCTTCCGAACGTTTTGTGAAGGGCTCCTGAATTCAATTAGGCACATTAGGTATGAGCTCCGAAACAATGTAGACTTTGATGAAATCCAGCTCGACAAATTATGAAGTTTTCATACTCCTACCGCTTGATTTATTGATTTTAAATTCGCTTACGACCGATTGAGATTTTAAGTAAATAGTAAAAATGTTGAGATCGCATGTTGATGACGAAGTTGTTGATGTTGATTAATGGCAGTCTTTGGCTTTTCAAAGTAAGTGTAGACAAATAATGTTTATAAATTTGGAAAGAACCACGATAGCATACTTGGTAGTCGGTAGTGCACCTAACCCCTAGATACTGTCAGAAAGGTGTTAATTCGCGAAATTCTGTTAAATATTTTCTTTATCCTTTTTCTTAATTAAATAGTAAATGTTTGTTAACTAAATAAGCTTAACTTGTTCTTCGGTTAAGGAGAAATTTTAGAGTTAATCACACGGAGCAGTTTGCTCCGTGGTTTATGCCCAGGCTCTTCTCGATAAAAATGACGTCCTGAATGGGCGGTAGGTTAAAAACAAATTTAGACGATTCAAAAATGCTCAATATGAATTTGAGTTTAAATTCAATAGCGTTTGAAACAAGTGGCAGAAATCACAACATTTTTAAATGCTGCTGAGAACTCTTGCTTGCTTTTACTTGCTTACAATTAAACTGTTTATACAAATTACTTTCTTACTATGCCATACACGAACTAATAACAATTTTAAAGTCACAGCTAGTCGAAAAACAAAACATTAAAAAAGTGATCTCGTCGCCAAACCGCCGTCAGCCAATGGACGCCCTCGCGTCCCCTACTAAATTAACTCACAAACTAATCGCTCGTGAAGTATCGCAGCTTATCACCTGCCCGGGGCGATCGGCCGGCGGTATAATTTCCCCAAATGACGTTTCGGCCGAACGCGACGGGAAACGCTGTAATTGCCCACTCGCCGTATAAATTGGCTGAGTGTGGAAAGAAGGGCATCGCCTACTATTGGATTCCGTTATGATGTTGAGATAGCAGCAAATAGGAAGGGGAGGCGGTGTACACGGGCTCTATGTGGCTACAGTTTGCTTGTTATGTGTGTTCCGAATAAAGTCTTTATTCATGAAGTCGTATACCTATAGAGTAAAGTTCATGAGGGAAGGTATGTTGTCCATGTGTTGTGGATCAGTGGTCCATGTTGGAAGGCCTGTCCTAGCAGTGTGTTTACTGGACGATGATAGAGTAAACTTTAACTTGCTTTTTGCTGTATTGAGCATGCGATATCTATGCAAAATGCAACTAACCGCTTTAGTGTATCCGTTATCAATTAAAAAAACACCATTCGGCTTTGGAATTCTTTGCCGGCGCATGTGTTTCCCAGCTCCTACAGGCCCGGGTCTTTTAAGCGGGGCGTGAAAAAACGGCATTTATGCAGGTGGTCATGAATGGGTGCGCTCGTTATCGTGTTTATTCCACGGTGGGGAGCGCTCTCATTATTTTGGACTGCATCGGCTGCTTACCATCAGGCAGGATGCAGTCACTATGACGAGTTGTTATAAAAAAAAATAGAAATATCGGATATTGAAATACAAAAAACATGGAAGCAAATGCCCCTAGGTAAAAAGTTTTCTAAAAAATAGCAAGATGTTATTTTGAGTACATACTACATTTCGCGGTTTCCATTGCCTAGTCTCTGACTATCCCTTCGGGGTTGATAGTCGCGAAGGATATATGTATGTACTCATATCACCAGTAAACGTCAATAAAAAAAGGTCTTATTAAAAAAAACCTTTATAGATTAGTTGTAAACTTTACAAGATTGGCTGTAAATCGGTTGTGGAGTAAAAATGAAGAGTCGCGCGTAAACCGTCGCTCTGTGGAGTTGGACCGCGCGGTCTCGGCGGACGACCAGCCCGATTTGGTGGCTCCCGGCGATTCCACTCATAAACTTTATGAAATATTTCCGTAAAAAATAAGTCCCTTACCACGGGAAAGTCTCTCTCGCGCGCGAGTTATACAGGTATTTTTTCCAGTTATGACTTTTCATTGTATACCTAAATTACAATAACGACGTCATGTAAGCATATTCTGGAATGAAACTATAACGAACTAGGAAAACTTGACATACTTACTTTTATTTTGTGTTATTGTATTTACATCATGATGATCATGTCCTAAGCACTGAATTGTAATAAAAAAAATATGGTACTAAGTTGTAGCTAAATAATACCTAATTGATGTCTCTGGTTGCGACAGTTAGTTAAAAACGAAGATTCTAACAACGCCCCGTCGGGAAATAACTTTAACCTTTAAACGAGGCGTGAAGAGGCACTTTGTGGGCCGGCACGGCACGTCTCTTAGACCCTTAGAGCATTAAATGCTCTAAGCTTAGACCTTATCCAGAAGGGGCGAATTCGCCGCGAATTGTTTCGCGCGAACGCATACGCGCGTTGTCGAGGTACTGGCTGCCCATACATTGCGTCCACAAGCATCGCGCGAGTTTCGCGACGAATTCGCCCTCTTCTGGACAAGGTCTTAGGCCATGGTCGCTTTCACCCGCCGCCCGTCCGGATGGGCCGGCGCGCGGTGGCCCGTCACCCGCGGTGTCTATAGAAACATCGTTCACCCGCCGCCCGCGACGACGGACGAGAACGACCTTTCCCGAAAATTCTCATACAGAGCATTTAGACGCCGCGAGTGACGGGCCGCCGTCCGCGGGCGGCGGGTCAAAGCGACCGAGGCCTTAGGCTGCACCAGTTGTCCTCGCGCCTGTATTGCACTTTCACTTAGGTGGGTACCTCCAGTATTTGACAGGCTTAAATCACCTTGTCTGTCATGACGACTCCTAAAGGTTACTAACAGTTGAATTTCTATTGTGTCTGGTTTTACGGTAGCTGATCTCATTTATTTAAATAAAACTTTAAAAGGGGTCCGTAGTAGTGACCCGACAAATCAGGTTTGCGACAATGCGGGGCGGGCGCGCAATTACCAAGCGTAGGGGTCGCTCCTCAGGAATTTATGCGCTCTGCGTGCGCTGTCATACCTCCGTGGCTGCGGACGAAAACAACCCTTCGTCGGCAGTGTTCCCGTTTTAGCACTCACTTCGATCTGGTGCTTTTTATATAGATCTGCGTGGCGTGCATCTTTAAAATATGAAATGCTCATAAATTATTTATGATTTAGTCTTTTGCGATGATTATTGAAATTAATGTTACTTAAAAATGTGTGCTCAATCATACGCATTTTGCATTAATTAGCGCGGAGCAGCTTTCTTCATCTTTTTTTTATAAAAGAGGCAAACGAGCGGGCGGGTCACCTGATGGAGAGTAATCACCGCCGCCCATGGACACCCGCAAAACCAGAGGAATCGCAGACGCGTTGCCGGCCCTTAAGGGAGGGGGGGAGAGGCTTCCGGAACCCCTCCCTACAGGTCGGACGAAACACAACAGCACCAAGTGTCATTATTACACGCCGAATATTCGTGAGAGGGTGGTATTACGCCGGGCGAGCCGGCCCAATGCGTGCTGCAACGCAGCGTGGCTCTACCACATCTGGTCGGAGTGGCCTGAATTACGAAATACAATTATTTTTCTGATCTCGTTCTGTGTGCATGAGGGGGCACGAGGCCATTATACATCTTCGTCTGCACGGAAAGAAATTATTAGTTGGGTTTCCCATATTTCAACAAAATTTTAGGGTAGGATAGCACCTACTCTTGAGTTTTGTTGAATGAACAAAAACTGTATTGTTGATCAGTTACTGTAATTTGAACTTATTACATCTTTTGTTGTTTTAACGTATTTATTTTGTAAATTTAACTTTAAAAATGGTTATTTTAACAACTTGAACAGTAAAATTAACAATTACCTATTGAATTTTGCATGAATTGTTACGCCAACATGTACAAATATATAGGTAAAAACAACTGTTTTTATATCAACAAAAACTTTTCTGTGAAAACAACAATTTGTTCATGTTGCTTTAACCCATCACTTTGTTAATTCAACTAATGTGTCGCCAACCCGTGCAAAATCAACCTTTTTGTTCTTTCAGTGTGTCTATCATTTCGTTGTACCTTCACGCGCATCGCCATTAAGCTTTCCCAACGTAGACAGAGAGAGAATCCATTGCCAGATATATTTTTTTGTGTTTTGACATAACATTTTAGTTTTTCGTGGCTTCAAAGTTTAAGAAATTGAACAAAAGTCTGCAATAGTGATAAATATTTTACTGAGCTATGAAAGAAACTAATTTAATCTGAGATTTACTCCTCCCGTACCGTCATAAGGCATAGGTACTTAGTATGTACCATTACTATGCCTGTGTATGCCTGTTACTTAGATTTATCGAAAGCTTTCGATCTTGTAAATTATAATATGCTATGGCAGAAGCTCCGAAATGAAACACGCGTGCCACAAGAGGTAACATCACTGTTTAAATATTGGTATAACCTTCAGCAGAATAGTGTGCGGTGGGGAAGCGCGATGTCGGATGTGTATGGGTTGGAGTGTGGTGTGCGGCAAGGAGGGCTAAGCTAGCCCCGTCTCTTCAACCTTTACATAAACCGGCTGATCGGTGAGCTTAGCGGCACCAATGTGGGCTGTTCTGTAGATGGGATTTGTATAAATAACATAAGTTACGCTGACGATATGGTTCTGCTGGCTCCATCGATTGCGGCCCTAAGAAAACTCCTACGCATCTGTGAAAAATATGCAGATGCCCATGGGCTTAGATACAATGTTAAAAAGAGCGAAATAATGATTTTTAAAGCGGGCGCTAAAACATACTAATCTGTACCTCCTGTAACACTCTATGGCACACCACTAAACTTGGTGACACAATTTAAGTATCTGGGCCACTGGGTAGCTGACGATCTATGTGACAATGTGGATATTGAGAGGGAACGCAGGGCGCTGTCTGTCCGGTGTAACATGTTGGCCCGCAGGTTTGCGCGGTGTACTGCACCAGTGAAGGTGACACTGTTCAAGTCTTAATGTCAGTCATTTTACACGTGCAGCCTGTGGTGGAACTTCACGCAGCGGGGATACAGCGCACTGCGCGTCCAGTACAACAATGCTTTTAGGATTCTGTTGGGACTGCCCCGGTTTTGTAGCGCATCTGCCATGTTCGCTGAGGCACACGCAGACGATTTCTATGCCATTTGTTAGAAAGGCATCTCTGTTGGGCCGTCTTAGAGGGAGCAGTAACGGCATCCTGAAAGTGTTGGTCGGGCGGTGGGATTCCTCTTTGTTGAGGAGGTGGATGCATTTGCACATCAGTGCGTCCCCTCTTTCTTATGTATAAGCTGATTTGATTTGTGTTTTCGTTTTATTTATTATTAGTTATCGTACTTACCTATTTTAAATTTTGTATTTTAAATTTTTGATTTTAATGTGCTTAAGTTATTTTAATTGATTTTTGAATTTTAATTTTGTATTTTTAATTATTATTATTATTATTATTTTTAATGTTTGATTTTAATTATGTAACTTTTAATTTAATTTAATATTTGTAAATAATGTTTTTAATATTTGTTTTCAATTGTATTTGTGTTGTATGGATCTCATTATCCGAAATAAAGATTTATTTATTATGCTCTTTATTTAAATATAATCTTAAGTAAAATTTTTTACAATATTTTATATAAAAAAATATATTTACAATATAAAATATTATAAAAAACTTAACCTAGGTTGCCACCGGCAGCGGGGATAGACCCAAGTTACCGGTGGTTAGGGCTGCAGAGTGAGGAACCTCCTGACAATACGTGCCGTGTCAAGGAGTACTGCCCTCTGCATCTGACCCTTGACCCAACCTTTTAGCGAGAGCCTCTCTAGGTGTTGATCGAGGCTCTTAGCTAAAAGACCGTTTGCCGAAACGACTATCGGTACAATAATGGTTGAATCCACATCCCACATGGCGGTAACCTCGTGAGCCAAGTCAAGGTACTTACTGAGCTTGTCCTTCTCGGCTTTCACGAGGTTCTCATCATGAGGTACGGTGATATCAACCAATATTGCCCGGCGCTGAGATCGGTCGACCGACACGATATCAGGCTTATTGGCGACAATAGTCCTGTCCGTGATGATAGAGCGATCCCAGTAGAGCGTTGCATGACCATTTTCGAGAACTGGCGCAGGTGCGTACTTATAGTACGGCACCTCTGATTCGACAAGGCCATATTGAAGAGCAAGTTGCTGGTGAATTATTCTGGCTACTTGGTTGTGTCTGTGCAAATACTCTCCGTTAGCAAGATGAGAACAACCGGAAATAATATGTCGGAGTGATTCTCCAGGACGGCGGCATGCCCGACAGATGTCGACCGTACCGTCCTTCATAATATATTTCCGGTAGTTATTCGTCTTGATAACTTCATCTTCAATAGCACCGACAAAACCTTCGGTTTCCCCAAAGAGGTCACCGAAACCTAGCCAGTTCACCGAGGCAGGCAAATCTACATCAGGCCCAGTTAGAGCCCGATAGTAGCGCCCGTGTAGCACCTTGCTCTTCCATATGTCCTTGCGATCGAGAGTGCTTAGCACCACTGGTTTGCGCCAGTTTTCTGTTGCCAAGGAGAGCGGCGTAAAGTGTCTATCAACTGCCACGACATCCAAATGCATCCCGCACTCACTGTTAAGGAAATAATCCCTGAGACTGCACACCTCACGGTTATGTAGGTCCTTGGCATTTAAAAAGCCGCGACCCCCACATCTCCGCGGGATGTACAGCCTCATAACAGATGAGCGCGGGTGTAACATTCTGGAAGTCGTGAGCATTTGACGGACTCTTCTATCCAAGGCGTCCAATTCGGTCTGAGTCCATCTTAGTATGCCAAAGGAGTATGTGAGGAGAGGCATAACCCAGCCATTAAAAGCACGCGTCCTATTGCCACCCGATAAAAGACTGTAAAGTACTTTTCTCAGGCGACAAAAGAATCGCTCCCGTAATGACTGTTTTATGTCCCTGTCCTCAACACCCAAAGCCTGTGACATACCAAGATATTTATATGTTTCAACTTCGGAGAGAGATCTGAGGTTTATCGTTTCGGAGAGTTGTAAATTGGTTGAATTTACTACTCTCCCACGCTGTACATGCATAACCGCACATTTATCTACACCAAATTCCATCTTGATGGCACTGCTTAAAGTCTCAGTAAGTTTCAGCAGTTTCACCAAGTCTTGGCGGTTTGGTGCGAGCAATTTGAGGTCATCCATGTACAACAAATGCGACATAACTTCACCCCCTCTCCGCAGTTGACAGCCTAACTTTGAATTTCTCAACAAACTACTGAGTGAATTCAAAGCTAGGCAAAACCATAAAGGACTCAGACTGTCGCCCTGGAATATGCCACGCTCTATCCTTATAAGATCCTGCGTGGCAGAAACACTATCTCGACATCCTGGTTGACACAAGACCGTGGTCCACTGCCGCATGCATGACATCAAAAAGGATTTTAAAGTTATATCAATTTTATATAACTCTAAAATCCTCACCAACCATGAATGCGGCACCGAATCATAGGCCTTCTTATAGTCAATCCAGGCTGTAGAGAGAGTCCCTCTGCCACGCCGGACCTTCTGGCATATGGTCATGTCAATGAGGAGAAGCTCCTTAGTACCACGGGACCCAACCCTACATCCATTCTGAGTCATGTCCAAAATATTGTTTGTAACAATGTGCGTGTTAATTTTTGTTCTCAGAATGGAAGTAGGTAAGCACGTGATGGGTCTATAATTTTTCGGTTCCGTGGTACTACCTGATTTATGGAGCAGAAAAGTGACACCAGTAGTCAACAAACTTGGGAGTGAGCCGAGCTCTATGGCTTCTTGGAATTGTGTTGACAGTAACTCGTGTGAACATCGAAACCATTTGATCCAGAAGTTGTGCAATCCTTTCGGTCCTGGGCATTTCCAATTTTGGGCCGTACGGATTGCACAACTTACGTCAGCTGTACTAATATTTATAGGCTGCATGGTCTCGATAGGTTCACACGCGTCACTGACAACACTCATCCATTCACCTTCCGTGTGCTCGACGGGCACCGACCAAATGCTGCGCCAGAAATTAGTCATGGCATCAACATCTGGTAGCCGCCCGTCGCTCACACGTTGATCAGCTCCTTCCCAACGTCTGTATACTTTTCTTTGGTCACTTTGAAAGAGGCGATTTTGTTGGTATCGGTCCACACGCACTCTGTAGCGACGTATACGGTTTGCCCACGCATAGACTTTTTGCTTCAGAAAGTCAATACGTTTCGTCACACAAGCCATATAGTTTTCCGGACGAACATCAGTCCCAACAAAGGCTTGTGTGACGAATCGCATGACGCGAGGCCGATTATTGCCATTTCTGAAGCAAATTAGCTTTGCAATGAGTGTCCTGAACTTATTAATACGCCCCTTGATCCTCAATTGCCAAGCAGGGGCAGTCCCGGTTCGCCGCGGTACTCGGTCAGAATCCTGGAATTTGACACGAGCAACGCGACACACCGCGATGGCCCCACAATAAAGGATCGAGTGGGTATCAATTAAACTTTCACTGGTTCCAAGATAAGGAACCAGTAAATCGTTCAAGGCACTCATTAACGCTAAATTATGTCTATTCGTGGGCAAACAAGGTATACGCGGCCTAGAGTTACGCGTGTCACGATACTGTAGAATAGCATCTTTCAAAGCGCTCCTCATTTGCTCATTCGTCTGTGTACTTACATTCGTATTTATGAAATCTTCATCGTCGGGTACCGGATCTACTCGCGCCACCAAAACCGGCGTCACGGCCGGTAATTGTGGGGCAGGGCGATCCTGCACCGAAGAAGAAGCCGCACAAATACGTAGTGACTCCAGGCGTAGCCGATCAAGTGCTGACTGATCCAGCAAGTTGTTACGCTGGATCACCCGCACTTGATCCGACAATCGTTGGGCAGACACGTCGATGGTCGGTTCAAGGGCCTGAAACAAAGACAGCAGTCGAACACGATACGCAGTGAGGTTAGTTCCTCCCTCTGTTGCCCTGTAGTAGGCGCGCATGCAGTTCTCATTTATTTGTTGAGTCCATCGCATGCGGCGCACTACACCACCGGTAGCGGGGGTCGTACGCGGAGCAGATTGCCCCACTGATCCCAAGCGTGCCGGCAGCGGTGGTCGTCCACGTCGCGCTGGTCGTTGTGGCGGCGGCGGGGACGGCGAACGCCCGCTCGCGCTGCTTGACTCGTCTCTGGTGAAGTCATCAGACGAGGAGCTTACGGTCGGCGGAGCGGGCGATGATGGAGGGCGTGCGCTTCGTCTTGCTCTTCTTGTTATCATTATTTTCCATTATTATTTCATTTTATTTTATCTTCTGATCTTATCTATTCCGTTATTTTAACGACTGCCTAATCGTTGTAAATAAAGAACATCGGCGATTCCAACTCGTCACATATTTACTTCACATATAACCTCATTTTCCTTAAACTTAAAAACTCCCTTTTGGTCCGTTAAAAGTTACCAATACGTACGACCATAAATCAAGCGGTGAATCAGCAAGTTCGTCTTCGCCCGTAAGTGCGCTCGACAAATAACTCGAAGCCGATTCGCGGCTGGAGCCGTAACACCGCGCGGCGCGGCGGCGGTTTCCTGTCCTGCGCCCACACTAACGGTTAGTGGCGAATGGTCGTAGTATTTGTCGGTTGTATAATAATATGTGAGCTTATTAGTCTGTATAGTAATAAATACATACATATATATAATCACGACTATTATCCTCGAAGGGTTAGTCAGAGACTAAGCAAAGAGGACCGCAAAAGCAGTCCACGTTTCACCAAACGATAACTGCACATGTGCTCAGCGTGACAGGTGGTGAGCCCATCGCCGCTCTATGCTGTTGGATGTATGTGCAGTCTTTAGTCCGTTAGTCGCCTTTTACAACACCCAAGGGAAGAGAGGGGGTGGTAGTATTCTTTCACCGCTACCCGACACGGTTGGAAACATTGTAATAAATAATTATTAGTGTCCCACTGTTGAGCAAAGAACTCCATTAATAAAATCAAGTCTTCGCTATAATTGATATGCATTGACTTACCTTGACATCTCATAATTTGTGTAGAGCTTATGTCAAATTTCTAACTTTAGTAGACAAAACCACATGATGATTAATTTGGGCCGTTTAGCACCACGCCTGCATAAACTCGGCCTATGCATAATGAAGCTCTTTTGCTTGGTGGTAGAATCTGCATAAAATCGGTCTGGATGGTAATTATAATTAACCGCCTTTATAAGCACCTATTGATGCCGCCAAATAGCGTTGTTTTGCATTGCTGTGTTTCGCTTTAATTGATACTAGATCCAGTAAAATTACGTTGAAAACCTCAATGAGGTGTCAGAACTGGGGGGTTACTCTTGAACGTAAACTCAATCTCAATACAATTCCAATGCTATTAATATGTATCGATATTGGGATAAGTAAAGATAATTCCTTAACGCCATCTCCATAATAATTTGTTCAATCAATTTCCACGCAATTTGATTCCAATGTGGCGCTATTGTCGCTTACAAAAGTGCCATTTGTCATTTTTTAGATTTGTGATTGGGAATTGATTAATGCAATTGTGTTTCAAGAGTAAGCCTACTGTAGCTTGAGAATCTGCAACGCGCGTGATAGCTGGTGTTGTAAGCGACAATAATTTGGCTGCGGTGACAATATTGCATTTAATTTCAGAATCACACACAATGTACATTATATATTATGTTCAACGGCTTCTTAGAGTCTGAGTATCAGATTTTTATTAACAGTAAAACTAATTTTATAAAGATAATAATTTAAGTTAAGCTTCCTTGAGTAAGTTTAACAAATTTATTAAAACTGTGTGTAACTAATCGAAATACATAGCGGCCGTTAAATTATTCCACTTACTCGTGCCGCTAACAAAGTTGAGCGACGGGTTGGAGAGGCCCATTCACAATTTCCTATTCATTGAACTCTGTAGTGAAAACTCCAGCGGTGCCCGAAAGAGTCCGCGAACTATTTAGGGTGCACAAAAATGTTTCTCGCCTTACTGCCGGGTTTAACATAACTTCACGGTCACTGCGCGAGGCACCCGATATTCACTGGAATAAAATCAACGCCGAAATCATATGTGGCAGAACGAATACGGCGAACGTAACGATTACGTGGATGTTGACAAGTGCGCGTGAAATTGTCGAGGGTTACAGAAATATGTTTTTCCTTTATCTCCATGTGAATGTGTTCGATGGCAACGCAGATTTAAGAGAGCCTTTTATACGCGCCGATGAACTGTTGGAACACAACAATGCAAATTTTTTTTATGTGTAATGGAGTAAAACGTACAGGCGGTTCACCTGAACCGACGACACATTTGCAAAACCAGAGGAGTTACAGATGCGTCGCGACTTTGAGGAAGGAGTAAGAATGGAAAGGGGTCGGGGAGGATGGGCGTCCGCTTCTTTCACTCAACGGACGAAACACAACAGCAACGAGTGCAATAGGAAACGCCGGATGTTTCGTGCGAGGGTGATATTACGCCGGGCGAGCCGGCAAAATGCGTGCTGCAACACAGCGTGGGTCTACCACTCAGTGTCACTCATTTAGCACCACCCAGGGTTCACGCGTGCAGGCTCTCAAGAGCAAACCTACGGACGCTAGTGACTTTCACCCTCAATTGCATTGCATTTATAGCATCATTATCATCATCAGCCAGAAGACGTCCACTGCTGGACAAAGGCCTCCACCAAGGTTCTCCACCACGACCGGTCTTGTGCTGCTCGCATCCAGCGGCTACCCGCGACCGCGCACTAGATCGTGGGACCTCCTTGTTGGAGGCCTGCCCACACTGCGTCTTCCGGTGCGCGGTCGCCACTCGAGAACCGTTCTGCCCCAACGGCCATCGGTTCTACGGGCGATGTGCCCTGCCCATTGCCACTTGAGCTTGGCGACTCTTTGGGCTATGTCGGTTACTTTAGTTCGTCTACAAATCTCCTCATTTTTGATTCGATCACGTAGAGAAACCCCGAGCATAGCCCTCTCCATTTCTCTTTGCGTGACTTTGAGCCTGCTAATTAGGCCCATAGTGAGCGACCACGTTTCGATACCGTATTTATAGCATAGCATAGACAAGACCAACCGTGTCGCGATGCGGTGAAAGAATACTACCACCCCCTCTCTTCCCTTGGGTGTAGTAAAAGGCGACTAACGAATAAACACTACACATACATTCATCAGCTTAGAGCGGCAATGGGCTAACTACCTGTCACGCCGAGCACATGTGCTGTCCCTGTTTGGTGAAGAGGGACTACGGCGGAGGACTGCTTTTGCTGTCCTCGTTGCCCAGTTTCTGACTAACCCTTCGGGGATAATAGTCGTGATTATATGTATGTATGTACTTAATTAGATAAGATTATAGTAGCTGACAAGATGGACTTAAAACAAGCCGTACCATCAACCAAACCAAGTAGATACTCCCCTGGACCACTAGGTCTGAAACCGTTAGTGTAACCACAAAACCACAGAGGCGGTTAAAAAAGTTTTTTAAAGTGTCATAGTTTGGAAAAAGCTTACCCTATCCTTCGATCATAGTTTATATGATCGAAGACCCTATCATAGAACGTCCACGGGTGTCCTATCCGTGCATTCCAACTGATTACATGCAGATTACGATACAGGATGTGGACAGTAAGCGAGCAGCCGCCCGAACTGTTTGTCGCGTTAATGTTTGCGTATCGACTGTTTTATTTGATACTGTACTTCCATTCGGCTGTGTTGAGTGTTGTGCCGTTTATCCAGTGTATCTGTGTCCGTTTCAATTCCCGTATGTTTATGGAATACTGACAGTAATTACATACACAGTGGACATTGTCAAGTACTATTTTCTCTGCGCGGGGTGTGACGTAGATTGTACTATTATTTATTCTGTGACAATACTGCATACGAGCCATAAAATAATAAATATCGAACTTGTGCTACCTATCACTTTTAGATAGTTTTATGTCCACTTATTTATTTATTAATGGACTTACTTGCAGTCTTTTACATTGATGCTTTCACTAATGTACTAACATTAAATGTGGGGTCTAAATGTAAAATATTACACCAAACACGGTACGGTGCACACGGTATTTGTACGCCAAAAGCGTCCAAGGAACTAGCACTGTATTGTGGAACTAGGTACATCCACAGTACCTACTATGCATCTGCTATGGATTTGGAGTAGTTTGTAGATAGGAGGGTATCAATTAGGCCGCCAATATCTTGAGCTAATAACCGCAAGGAGAATTAATGGCCGAGTAGATTCAATCACTGTATTGAATAAAAACATTGCTTCTCTCTATTTACTTCTTCTTCTTTGTTAGGTCTTCTATTAGAATCGTCATTATTAGGTATTCCATTAGAATAAGAATTATCAGCATCAGCCTGTTAGATTCCCACCGCCTCCGCTATGCACAAGACTCCCCACAAGGACAACACCACCTGGACAGATTGGGCAATAACTTACCACTCGGGCCCTAGTTGGTAGGTTCTTTTTGGGGGATCATCTTACGACAGCAACCGGGACTAAAATACCTTTTACTACAGAGGTTATGGACTTGTTATATTTCTTAGTTAGAATATACTAATATTAGAAAGAGGAAAGATTTGATTGTTTGTTGGTTTGGATTGAATAAGCTCTGAAACTACTAGACCGATTTTAAAAATTATTTCACCGTTGGGAAGCTACACTTTCTCCGGGTGACATAGGCTATATAATATTTTCAAAAAATCGTCACAGGGTACGGGTCCACGCGGATGAAATCGCGAGCGGTCCACTAGTAACAACATAATATAGTGGTTCTATGACCCTGTGAATGCATTAAGAATTTTCGCCTTTATAAAAGAGGAGTTTTGGCCGAAGGGTGTCCTGTTCCGGCGGTTCCGTGGTCGGCTAGCGGACACCGCGCTGCGTCACTTGTCGCCGTGTTTCCGTGTAAAATAGTGATAAGGTTTTATTACAAATAAATAATAAAATAAAATAATTAGAAATTAAAATTAACAATTATTTGCAAGCTTTAGAGACTTCAGACGGAATTGAAAAGTGCGATCGTAATGTAACCGGGGCATTTTGCACCGACTTTTCCATTTTGAGCCGGCAGGTAGGCCAGCAGATTCAATAAATCTTACGGAAACTGCACTTAGCGTAATAAATTGCGCATTATGCGCCTTTCCGAGGTAACAACGGAAGATTTTTCTATGCTTCCTTTTGTGATGAACTTGTTGGGACTAAGAAATATTTGAATAGGAATTTGATCAAACTTCATCTTTAATACAGTGGTTAGCAAATATAATTTGATAGATCCTAGTGATATTTCGCTATTTCCATATCTCAACTAGACAGGGTATCAGTTTCTTCATTGTCTAATAATAATAATAATAAATAAAAAAGAAAAAGCTCTTGTCACTGTCACAACGTGTCATTTCTTACAGAAAATATTTTTTGGTTTTATTGGTTCTAATGATGTTTTCGTCGTACAAAATTTCCGTAAGCAGTGAAATAAAAGCAGTAAGATCAATATCAAAAATGCAAAACAATGATTTGGTTGTTTTTAAATTACTTCACTTTACTTAAATTACTGACCTCGCACCCAGATGGGTATCAAGTTTCTGTTGATGCACCACTAGGCTCATCAGACCACTGTCTGATTCGCAGCACTGTGCCTCTCACAGAAACTTCAAAACCGCAACCAGCGGCTAGCCGTCGAGTCTGGCATTATAGGTCGGCGGACTGGGATGGGATGCGAAGCTTCTTTGCGTCCTACCCGTGGTGGCGAGTTTGCTTCTCGCTGGATGATCCTGATGTCGCCGCTGACTCTGTCGTTGATGTGATACTGCAGGGAATGGAACTTTTCATTCCAAACTCTGTGGTTCCCATTGGCGGCAAGTCCCAACCATGGTTTGGTCGTTGCTGCAAAATGGCGTCTCGCCAAAAGCGACAGCATTACCAAGCCTGGGCTAATGCGGTGTCATCAAAGGATCCAAACACCAGTGCGCTCAGAAAGAAGTACAACTTTGCCGCCAGATCCTTTAAGAAGGACATCGCCAAGGCGAAGTCATCATTCATAGGTAGAATTGGCGAGAGGCTAGTGCGTCTTCCTTCGGGGACGCGTGCGTTCTGGTCTCTCGCCAAAGCTATCTTAGGGAATTTTTGTCAGCCGTCCCTACCACCATTGCACAAGACCGATGACTGCCTGGCCTATACTGCAAAGGAGAAAGCCGATCTCTTGGGCTCTCTTTTCGCATCAAACTCGACCTTAGACGATGGGGAAAACTCTCCACCAACCATACCGCATTGCGCCTGTACAATGCCAAACGTTCAGTTCCTGCAAAGGTCAGTTCGTAAGGCTCTTTTTTCCCTTGATATCCATAAGGCGAGTGGGCCAGATGCAGTTCCACCCATTGTGCTTCGGACGTGTGCTCCTGAATTGGCACCAGTTCTAACGCGCCTTTTCCAGCTCTCCTACACCACTGGCGTCGTCCCGAGCTCTTGGAAGACAGCCCTTGTGCACTCGATTCCAAAAAAAGGCGATCGCTCAGATCCGTCTAACTACAGGCCAATAGCTATTACCTCTTTACTCTCCAAAGTAATGGAGTCCATTATAAACCGCCAGCTCTTAAGGTACCTAGAAGAGAACCAGCTACTAAGTGATCGCCAGTATGGTTTTCGTCGCGGTCGATCGGCTGGTGATCTTTTAGTGCACCTTACTCACCGATGGGCGGAGGCAGTAGAGAGTAAAGGGGAGGCACTGGCAGTTAGCTTGGACGTAGCGAAAGCTTTTGACAGGGTATGGCACAGGGCTCTTTTCTCTAAACTTCCATCATACGGGCTTCCTGAGAAATTGTGTTCATGGGTTGCCAGCTTTCTTACTGGGCGTAGCATCAGAGTCGCAGTCGACGGTTCGTGCTCCGACATGAAGCCCGTGAATGCTGGAGTCCCGCAGGGGTGTGTGTTGTCCCCTACTTTGTTTCTTCTGCATATCAATGACATGCTGCATAACAACAGCATTCATTGCTATGCGGATGACAGTACTGGGGATACGCTCTACACCGGGCGAGCTAATATTTCTCTGGAAAGCGTCATCGAGAGCCGGAATAAACTTGTGACTGACACCGAGAACATGTTAAGTCATGTCTCGGATTGGGGCCGACATAACCTAGTCCGCTTTAACCCCTCCAAAACACAAGTTTGCGCATTTACCGCGAAAAAACGTCCCTTCGTCGTACCTCTGAACTTTGAGGGAGCTCCCCTTGATACCAATCCGATTATTGGAATCCTTGGCGTCGATATTTCGAGTGACGTTCAGTTTCGTGGTCATTTGGAAGGTAAAGCTAAATTAGCTTCGAAAAAGCTGGGTGTGCTTAATAGAGCGGGTCAGTATTTCACGCCGGCCCACCGTTTACAACTGTATAAAGCACAGGTCAGGCCGCATATGGAATACTGCTCCCATCTCTGGGCTGGAGCACCCCAATACCAACTCCTTCCATTTGACCGCATTCAACGCAGAGCTGCTCGGATTGTCGGCGACGTGGTTATTTCAGGTCGGCTCGATCCACTGGCTCTTCGGAGAGACGTTGCGTCTCTCTGTATATTGTACCGTATATATCATGGTGAGTGTTCTGAGGAATTGTTCGGCTTGATCCCTGCCGCTAATTTCCTTCACCGCACTACACGCAATCGACTGTCATTCCATCCACATCGCCTTGATGGATGGCGGTCTACAACTGTGCGTTTTTTAAGAAATTTCTTGCCTCGAACTACAGTGTTGTGGAACCAGCTCTCGGCGGCGGTATTTCCGGACCGTTACGACTTAGGGATCTTCAAGAAACGAGCCTATTCCTTCCTTAAAGGCCGGCAACGCGCCTGCGATTCCTCTGGTTTTGCGGGTGTCCATGGGCGGCGGTGATTACTTTCCATCAGGTGACCCGCTTGCTCGTTTGCCTCCTTCTGCTATAAAAAAAAAAAAAAAACTTTTACAATAGAACACAATCCCGAACCTACTGACATGTTGACGTACAACGTCAACAAGCAGACAACATTATGAAAATCAAAAAGAAATGATAACGAGAAACAGAGCTAAACGAAGCGCACGCCCTCCACCATCGCCTACTCCGCCGACTTCAAGCTCCTCGTCCAATGATGACCTCAACAGGGTGTCAACCGACGAGTCGAGCAGCGCCAGTGGGCGATTGCCGTCTCCGCCGCCACAACGACCAGCGCGACGTGGACGACCACCGCTGCCGGCACGCTTGGGATCAGTGGGGCAACCTGCCCCGCGTACGACCCCCGCTACCGGTGGTGTAGTGCGCCGCATGCGATGGACTCAGCCTATAAATGAGAACTGCATGCGCGCTTACTATGGGGCAACAGAGGGAGGAACTAACCTTACTGCGTATCGTGTTCGGCTGCTGTCTTTGTTTCAGACCCTTGAACCGACCATCGACGTGTCTGCCCAACTATTGTCGGATCAAGTGCGGGTAATCCAGCGTAACAACTTGCTGGATCAGTCAGCACTTGATCGGCTACGCCTGGAGTCACTGCGTATTTGTACGGCTTCTTCTTCGGTGCAGGATCGCCCTGCCCCACAATTACCGGCCGTGACGCCGCTATTGGTGGCGCGAGTAGATCCGGTACCCGACGATGAAGACTATATAAATACGAATGTAAGTACACAGGCGAATGAGCAAATGAGGAGCGCTTTGAACGATGCCATTCTACAGTATCGTGACACGCGTAACTCTAGGCCGCGTATACCTTGTTTGCCCACGAATAGGCATAATTTGGCGTTAATGAGTGCCTTGAACAATTTACTGGTTCCTTTTCTTGGAACCAGTGAAAGTTTAATTGATACCCACTCGATTCTTTATTGTGGGGCCATCGCGGTGTGTCGCGTTGCTCGTGTCAAATTCCAGGATTCGGACCGAGTACCGCGGCGAACCGGGACTGCCCCTGCTTGGCAATTGAGGATCGAGGGGCGTATCAATAGGTTCAGGACACTCATTGCAAAGCTAATTTGCTTCAGAAATGGCAATAATCGGCCTCGCGTCATGCGATTCGTCACACAAGCCTTTGTCGGGACTGATGTTCGACCGGAAAACTATATGGCTTGTGTGACGGAACGTATTGACTTTCTGAAGCAAAAAGTCTATGCATGGGCAAACCGTATACGTCGCTACAGAGTGCGTGTGGACCGATACCAACAAAATCGCCTCTTTCAAAGTGACCAAAGAAAAGTATACAGACGTTGGGAAGGAGCTGATCAACGTGTGGGCGACGGGCAGCTACCGGATGTTGATGCCATGACTAATTTCTGGCGCAACATTTGGTTGGTGCCCATCGAGCACACGGAAGGTGAATGGATGAGTGTTATCAGTGAGGCGTGTGAACCTATCGAGACCATGCAGCCTATTAATATTAGTACAGCTGACGTAAGTTGTGCAATCCGTACGGCCCAAAATTGGAAATGCCCAGGACCGGACGGATTGCACAACTTCTGGATCAAATGGTTTCGATGTTCACACGAGTTACTGGCAACGCAATTCCAAGAAGCCATAGAGCTCGGCTCACTCCCAAGTTTGTTGACTACTGGTGTCACTTTTCTGCTCCATAAATCGGGTAGTACCACGGAACCGAAAAATTATAGACCCATCACGTGCTTACCTACTTTATACAAGCTCCTTACATCCATTCTGAGAACAAAAATTAACGCGCACATTGTTGCAAACAATATTTTGGACAAGACTCAGAATGGATGTAGGGTTGGGTCCCGTGGTACTAAGGAGCTTCTCCTCATTGACATGACCATATGCCAGAAGGTCCGGCGTGGCAGAGGGACTCTCTACAGCCTGGATTGACTATAAGAAGGCCTATGATTCGGTGCCGCATTCATGGTTGGTGAGGATTTTAGAGTTATATAAAATTGATATAACTTTAAGATCCTTTTTGATATCATGTATGCGGCAGTGGACCACGGTCTTGAGTCAACCAGGATGTCGAGATAGTGTTTCTGCCACGCAGGATCTTATAAGGATAGAGCGTGGCATATTCCAGGGCGACAGTCTGAGTCCTTTATGGTTTTGCCTAGCTTTGAATTCTCTCAGTACTTTGTTGAGAAATTCAAAGTTAGGCTGTCAACTGCGGAGAGGGGGTGAAGTTATGTCGCACTTGTTGTACATGGATGACCTCAAGTTGCTCGCACCAAACCGCCAAGACTTGGTGAAACTGCTGAAAATTACTGAGACTTTCAGCAGTGCCATCAAGATGGAGTTTGGTGTGGATAAGTGTGCGGTTATGCATGTACAGCGTGGGAGAGTAGTAAATTCAACCAATTTACAACTCTCCGAAACGATAAACTTCAGTATTCTCTCCGAAGTTGAAACATATAAATATCTTGGTATGTCACAGTCTTTGGGTGTTGTGGATGGGGACATAAAACAGTCATTACGGGAGCGATTCTTTTGCCGCCTAAGAAAAGTACTTAACAGTCTTTTATCGGGTGGCAATAAGACGCGTGCTTTTAATGGCTGGGTTATGCCTCTACTCACATACTCCTTTGGCATACTAAGATGGACTCAGACCTCAGACGAAGAGTCCGTCAAATGCTCACGACTTCCAGAATGTTACACCCGCGCTCATCTGTTATGAGGCTGTACATGCCGCGGAGATGTGGGGGTCGCGGCTTTTTAAATGCCAAGGACCTACATAACCGTGAGGTGTGCAGTGTCAGGGATTATTTCCTTAAAAGTGAGTGCGGGATGCATTTGGATGTCGTGGCAGTTGATAGACACTTTACGCCGCTTTCCTTGGCAACAGAAAACTGGCGCAAACCAGTGGTGCTAAGCACTCTCGATCGCAAGGACATATGGAAAAGCAAGGTGCTACACGGGCGCTACTATCGGGCTCTAACTGGGCCTGATGTAGATTTGCCTGCCTCGGTGAACTGGCTACGTTTCGGTGATCTCTTTGGGGAAACCGAAGGTTTTGTCTGTGCCATTGAAGATGAAGTTATCAAGACGAATAACTACCGGAAATATATTATGAAGGACGGTACGGTCGACATCTGTCGGGCATGCCGCCGTCCTGGAGAATCACTCCGACATATTATTTCCGGTTGTTCTCATCTTGCTAACGGAGAGTATTTGCTCAGACACAACCAAGTAGCCAGAATAATTCACCAGCAACTTGCTCTTCAATATGGCCTTGTTGAATCAGAGGTGCCGTACTATAAGTACGCACCTGCGCCAGTTCTCGAAAATGGTCATGCAACGCTCTACTGGGATCGCTCTATCATCACGGACAGGACTATTGTCGCCAATAAGCCTGATATCGTGGTGGTCGACCGATCTCAGCGCCGGGCAATATTGGTTGATATCACCGTACCTCATGATGAGAACCTCGTGAAAGCCGAGAAGGACAAGCTCAGTAAGTACCTTGACTTGGCTCACGAGGTTACCGCCATGTGGGATGTGGATTCAACCATTATTGTACCGATAGTCGTTTCGGCAAACGGTCTTTTAGCTAAGAGCCTCGATCAACACCTAGAGAGGCTCTCGCTAAAAGGTTGGGTCAAGGGTCAGATGCAGAGGGCAGTACTCCTTGACACGGCACGTATTGTCAGGAGGTTCCTCACTCTGCAGCCCTAACCACCGGTAGCTTGTGTCTATCCCCGCTGCCGGTGGCAACCTAGGTTAAGTTTTTTATAATATTTTATATTGTAAATATATTTTTTTACATAAAATATTGTAAAAAATTATACTTAAGATAATATTTTAAATAAAGAGCATAATAATACCATACCTCATGACGAGAACCTCGTGAAAGCCGAGAAGGACAAGCTCAGTAAGTACCTTGACATGGCTCACGAGGTTGCCGCCATGTGGGATGTGGATTCAACTATTATTGTACCGATAGTCGTTTCAGCACACGGTCTTATAGCTAAGAGCCTCGATCAACATCTAGAGAGGCTCTCGCTAAAAGGTTGGGTCAAGGGTCAGATACAGAAGGCAGTACTCCTTGACACGGCACGTATTGTGAGGAGGTTCCTCACTCTGCAGCCCTAACCACCGATAGCTTGGGTCAATCCCCGCTGCCGGTGGCAACCTAGGTTAAGTTTTTTATAATATTTTATATTGTAAATATGTTTTTTTTATATAAAATATTGTAAAAAATTTTTCTTAAGATATGATTTAAATAAAGAGAATAATAATAATAATAATTGTTTATTTGCCATAAAGAGGATAGGATCAATACAGTTGGTCAAAGAATACAATGTCGCTTAAACCTACTTAGCCGTAAGCTACAGCATGCAAAATATTTAGGTACAGAAATACTTAATTTAATTAAATAGGGTCTATGCATCCACCACATCGCGTCTTTCTACTTACGTTTCAAAAATTCATCAACCGAATAAAATGTATTTTCAAGCAACCATTGACGCAAGACACTTTTAAATTTTCTCAGCGGCTAACATTTTATGTTTTCTGGTATTCTATTGAAAATGGTAATACATATCGCATAACAATTTTTTAGGAAGCGCTTTGTTTTAGGCACTGTGTCTAATACTAATCTGTTTGGATCTCTGTTACTCCTTAGACTTCGGAAACTTATCTAAACGCTGTTATGTAAAGACTGTCACATCGAATACATATATGCATGGCAATGGGAGTATATTTAAAAGTTTAAAATATGGTCGACAGGGTTCATCCGGCGCTATGTGACATAACTAACGAGTAATTAAAACTTTTATTCAGTTTATTTAGGCTTAAATAGTTGAGCTCATAGATCAGTCGCTACGCCATCATGAATATTTAGTTTTACCGCCCTCTAAATATGAGAAGAGAAGTGCTTCAAACCTATTGACCAACATTTCTGAAGTTCGCAAACACTACACAAATAATTTGTTTCAGATTTAGATACATCCTTTATTGTGACATTTATAAGAGTTTAAAGAGCTGTTTAGTCGAGCTAAATACCCTTTGATGTGCGTTCTCGCCCGTATGACTGTAATCAGCTGTGTGAAGTGCTAGCAATGGCGCCTTACAATTGGAGAGTAAAACACAATGTTCGGCGAGTACAGGCTTTGATCCACGAGTGCCGCGAGGAACCGTAGTGATGGTCGGGGGAATCCAATATACGAATAATTATAATATTAAGTAACCTAAAAAGAAACGACTCGAAAAAGGAGGAAAAAATCACATGCCGTATCACTAATCACAAATACATAGATAAATAAAAAGGAGTAAACCAAAATAACCTTTAACATTTTAAAGGGAAAACAGTGATAACACAAAAACAAAGCAGTTGTTGGGTACGCTAGAAAGTTCCTCATTAATTAAGAATTGAATAATTATGAAATTACAGGTCGGCAAAGCGCGTGTTTTATGCTCAGTGACGTGGCTGTGGTGCATTTGTTTTGTAATGGAGCTTCCTTGCCATATAATTATGACCTAAAAAAATTAATCACTTCCTAAGTAGATTCAGAACACCTCGGTGGCCAAGTGTCTAAGCGCTAGGACCAATAACAAGAGCTCCAGGTTCCAGTAAAGCGTGTTTCGGGTTTTCGACGCATAACCCAGGTTTGTGGTCACCGAACCGCATTTGGAAAACCTGGTGATTAGGCCAATACCCATCAATTGTAGCGAAGACGGGATTTAAACGATGGAGGCGTTTGCCAAGCCATGGGACAATATATTTTAAAAAACCAGTGTTGAATTGATTTAAAAAAAACAACAGCTACCGGATCCTTTAATTATTTTCTTATTATCCTAATTACAATTTACTCTAACACATGATAATCATAATAATAACTAACTAAATATTGTAAGAATATAAGGGAGCACTATAACGCCACTAGACTACGTCCGTCACATCCAACCGTCAGCCGCAAAGTGAGCTTGAGCTCGACACCAGGCGGCTGGCGAAGTTATGTCACAAACACCCCCATCAAATTGCTATAAACCTAGAAAGATTTATATAGACTTAATATGACGCGATCGCCCCGTGGGGGGGACGACGCAAGCGCTACTCAATAAACATGAGCGTAACGCGCTTTAGAAAAAATACCGCGCGCACTCTAGTAGGACGCGCTATGTCTGCAGTGAAGCTGCGCGAGCGAAAGGCTCGCAATGTAAAAGCGACTATGAATCTTGTGCCTCTAATAGGCGATTAAGATCCGCTGATAACTGATTGGGAGGGTCCGAAAGAATATTTTTCGGCCTACGATAATGGGGCTTAGTCGCGGGCGCCGACTCATAGTCCGACGCCTCGCGAATTAAATTATTAGGGTGATTCTCTGTGGATTTGAAGAATCGCTCAGAGATGTCTTTGATATGTTGCTGTAGAGTTGGAAGTTCCAAATCTCTATGTAGGTCAGCATTCCTAACATATAGCGGCGCGTCGGTCGCTTTTTGACAGAAAAGATTTTCAACCACTTGTAATTTATTAAGTGCAGAAGGACTAGGGAGGCGTACGTTAAAACGGGTCGCACACATACTTTGTATAGGGTTCGCTTGTTTCACGCGCCAACCGCCAACTGACGCTGCCTTATATACAGTGTTACTCAGTCCAGGCTCTGGGGTGAGGGAATTCGCTAAGAATATATTATATAATAAATTAGAGACCTATACTTTTCTTAGATTTAGTAGATTCCGAACCAGTGGCTTTACCTTCCGGCGCATCATCACATACCATTGGGTGAGATGAAGGTCAAGTCAATTAGAAGTAAAAAAGAAGAATGTAGCCAGATCACGATTATTTTTATTAAGTGAGAAACCAAAGCACATCTCTATCGCAAATGTTCCTTGCTCAACAAACTTCCTGGGAGCCCTTTACGCGCCCTTGTGTACGCAACATCGCGCGATTGCCAAAAGAAGGACAAATATGGGAGATGGCGAATCTAAGCGATTGTCCTCCAACGAGTGTGTCAAACTCATTTGTTGGTATGTAAATTGCTACAAATCTCCTTGAAACTCATTAAGTGAATAAATAAAAAGTTACGTAACATCTCATCGCAAAGCAGTTGCGTACTCGTGAACTTAAAACAAGACAGATTTACAAACACTTTTTTGAGAGACTGTCGCCTTCGCTAGGTTAAACTTGTTTTAAAGAACTCCGTTTTTATTTCAACAACGGGGAAGCGCTTGCTTGATTAAAGGATAAGGCCGTAGGTAGCAGCAGAAATCTCAACCACCAATCATGTAAGGCATTGATTATCTTATTCCTAGGTAAACACAATAATGCTATTGACATATCTGTTATGGCAATTGACTAAGAGAAGATGGTGGTTAAGAGGAGTTCACAAACCAAACCGAGGACAATACCCTCCGCTGGGAACCGAACCTCTCTTTAGGTTTGACCGTTAGTTGAACTAATACGTTGCAATTACATTTTTTTTATAGTCACTTTAAGACGGCTACTCGATGATCGGTATCGGGTATATCGGTTTTATCTTTAAAAACTGATTGTTAAAACAATTGTATAACATTTATTTAGGAGGAGCTCGATGGCGCAGCGGCTAGCGCGTTCGGCTTGCGATCTTGCCCGCCAAGCTACTTTCGCAATACCGGGTCGCTGGATGGGTGACCCAATTAAAAACATCTTGAGCTCCTCCGTGCTTCGGAAGGCACGTTAAGCCGTTGGTCCCGGTGGTTGTCGTAAGATGACAGTCTTTAAAACCCACCAACCCGCATTGGGCCAGCGTGGTGGGTTATGGCCCAATATCCCCACGTGCTATTGTTCACGTGGGAGGCCTGTGCCCAGCAGTGGGACGTTTATAGGCTGATGATGATGATAACATTTATTTGACGACCTCCGTGGTCGGGTGGTTAGCACGCCGGCGTCGCGCCATAGCTTTTTAAATGAGAACTTTCCCCGAGAATGGATTGTATAGGATTGGCCCTATCAAATGGCCCGCGAGGTCGCCTGATTTAACCCCAATAGGCTATTTCTTGTGGGGTTATGTACAAAACAAGCTACGACACTTTTGAAGACCTTAAAGCAGCCATAGAGACAATTTTAACGCAAATTCACCACCTGAAGATTCAAAATGCAATAGTGAGATCGTTACCCAAACGAATTGTAATGTTGTTTTGATAAAAATGGAAGTCATTTCGAACACCTACTAAAATAAATGAAAGGATATGAAAACAATGCATTTTATTAATTTTAGACATCATGTTTAATAGTAACATTTGCTGCTTAAGAACTACACAATCGATATCTAAATATAATAGTGTTAGTTTTATTTTTCAAAACGTCCGGGTTCGATTCCCGAGCGAGTACAAGTTTTTTTTTAAATATATGAATGCAGTTTTTCTTGTTACTAAAATCGATGACATGGTTCCTGAGAACAGATTTTCGTATGTCATATAGTTTCAGACTTTCCCATACTAACCGATTTAAAATGTTACACCCTGTATAGCCGACACATTCTTTGATATTTGCAGTACAAAAATGTTTTTTTTTTATTTTTCTACTTCGTATTAATAATTCAGTGTTAAATTTAATTAAAGATAACAATTTAGGGGAATCAATAAGACTATGAATGATTTATGCCCAGGCGTCGAACATCTAATCCTGTTTATCTAACATACTGGAGCCTTCTGCACGAAGCAAGCGTCCGGTTAAGACCACATCTATACCCCAAAACCGAATATTCGAGCCCCACCCATCTGACGTAGTCAGCTTTTTTCAATTGTTTTATGTCTATACTAATAATATAAAGAGGAAAAATTTGATTGTTTGTTTGTGTTCATTGAATAGGCTCCGAAACTACTAGACCGATTTGAAAAATTCTTTCACCGTTGGGAAGCTACACTTTCTCCGGGTGACATAGGCTATATAATATTTTCAAAAATTCGTCACGGGGTACGGGGTCCACGCGGACGAAGTCGCGAGCGGTCCGCGTGGACCCCGTACAGTCCCCGACCCCGTACAGTTAGGTACCAATCGCCCTATAATTATGTTGTTGTAAATGTGGGAAGGCCTGTGCCCAGCAGTGGGACGCGCTGATAATGATAAAAATAAAACAAAATAATATAAAAATTGCCTTATTTCCCAAGATCGATATAACAATATTTTGAGTCATCCCAGGGAGTAATACAATACCCGTGTTGGGGTTGACTCGCTCTTTCCCAAGACAGTAGGTAGGTGAGATATTGTTTTAAGAAATATTAATAATAACGAAATAAAAAAAAACAAAAAAACAACATGGTAAATAATAAATAATAATTATGGTGCTACAGATTGTTTTAGACATTCTTCTGTTGTGATACTTACTATTATTAATTATTCAAAAGTTATAATAAACTCATTAGCATTAAATGCAAACTCAAGTTAAATAATCTCACAAGAAAGTTTTAAGAAAGTTTCAACGAGTCAGACGTTTTCACCATTTTGCAGACTGTGAAATCCCTGAACATGTAACATGTCTACTTTATTACGCTACACTTGTAAATCATTTTCATTTAACGTTATCAAAGGGCTTAATAAAGACATGAATGAAGTAAAACCGTATAACATTTGAAACACCATTTGCCTGTATTTCCCTTTAGGCCCAAGTTGTTTTATCAATATTAACACAGACGCTAATTATGATAATTTGTTCCATTCATTAGGCGAGCCAAAAGACACATGAAAATAGGTCCTATAAATGCACTCGTAGGTGTGAAGCAATTATCAAAAATGAATAATTTACAAGAACACATTTTTTAACATTCCAAGAAACACAAAATATTTTGGTACTCAAAAGTCAGCAAGAAACACTTTACTTTTTTCACACCAATTTTAATATCTAATACTGTAATTAAACTTGGTCCCACTTAAAAATATTATAAACCAATGGAAACCAATAGTAATCAGTAACAGTAATAGAGCAGTAAGTACATGCTTACCCTTCCCTAAGTGAGTTCCGTCGCGCAATATCTTCCCAACGAAACACAACAGTCAATACTAACTCGCCCAACTGAGCAGCCTCTGGAGCCTTCCGAGAAGTTACAGTTACATTATTTTCTAAACAAATTCCCGACTTTCCGCAAACCGCGCAGTTATTAGGGAACAGAATTCCCGTCAGATTACATTCGCCGTCGCAAAACTTATCCCGACCCGCGCGTAGCGAGTCGGTATTTAATTTTGCCTCTCCCTGCAGACCGAACATCATCTGCTAGGAATTTTACCAATCACGTAAAGAGTTGAAATATCCACTCAATTTTATTACTGACTCGTGTAGGTATGGTACTTTAAATTGTTTGGTTTCGTATTTGCGGATAGGTAATGGTTTGTATTACAAAAGCTGTTGTATGTTTATGACAGCATCTGCCAGATAGATGTTAATTACAATAAATAGTTTTAGCTTTTCTTTTGCAATGTCAGGTGACGTAATTAAAAAAATATCTTGAACTCCTCCGTACTTCGGAAGACACGTCATGACATTGGTCCCGGTTGTTCTCGTAAGGGTGTGTGAGGGTTTCCCTCGACAGGCCCCATTAAGATAAGATACAGATAGGATAATATATGCAAACTTCAGCGTGCTGAATACCTCAAGACCAAGGTCTTAACGTATCCCGAACGTGAAACTACTAGGTCTGACCACAGAGGCGGTTCGTTTGTTTCGTTCAAGGCATTGTGAGTTTGTGACGTCCTGCTGCGTTACAGATAGGGCATCCGAAGTTCACCGCGCGGCGTGGGACACAGCAGGCCCCGCCTATTAATGTTGGATTAAACCGGGCCATTATATCCGCTACAGCCGGTAGTTCGGGCCCAGCTCACAATTTATTATTAATACCGGGGTGCGCCACACGCGCCATAACTTTCGCTCTCATAATTCATAAGCATCTCGACTAGCATTAACTTTTGCGTTAACGGCGTTAATGTTTTATATGATGCCCACTAATCGACGTTAAACCAGTTTGTTGAACAACAGTCGGTCTGATTTGATAACTTGTGCATGGCTAATGGCTCATCGGTTTTACGGAACAATGTGGGGAAGTTTCTTGTTGGGTGGACTTATACGTACATTATGTTTTTATACTTGTA
Organism: Scoparia ambigualis; assembly: GCA_963921215.1. Lineage (NCBI taxonomy): Eukaryota > Metazoa > Arthropoda > Insecta > Lepidoptera > Crambidae > Scoparia > Scoparia ambigualis. Next base: position 33,431,854 of record OY992510.1, on the reverse strand, counting down.
TATCTCCCTATATGCTGTTGTCTACATAAGAAGTACTGTGCCAAGCAGTGGGACGGTAATAGGCTGATGATGACTTGTGTAAAATACATTTTGTAGTTTTACTTAACTTTGAAATCAATGACTTTGAAGAAACATTTGTAATAATTGCCAGTCTACCAAACAGTGACCAACTTGGAGATAATGGTCATACAATGTAGGTACAAAATAACACACAATCTCTTTCCATGCAGTCAACTTTTTTAAACGTATACTAAACTAGAGTCACTATCTTTGATTAGTATTTTACCTGTTCTGAGGCTCCAACACAACGCCCTTGCTCGTTTAATACCGGCTCTTCTCAGTACAAGGTCTCCCGCTCTTAAGACTTCCGAACTGATGGCGCAGTGACTTTCGTAAATGCTCAATTATTGTACCCTAGACTGAATAATGAACGAAATAATGGAATGCAATGTTCCAGCGGCATACAAAAAATTCACAGATTTCGCAGTCCCCGCAAGAATCGGAGCATTGGAAATGAATACAAAAATTTACGAAAAAAGTATTTTTGTTTGAATAAGTAACATATTACAAGTTGAATAACAAGAAATTGAGATACAGGTACTTCCCTAAAATTACACAACTACATTACTTTTAATTCGAATTATAACACTGCACAACACAGAGAATAACATTTTCTTTTCTTTTACAACCTAAGTGAAGGTGAAGTTTTACTTAGATTTTCGAAATTCCAACTCGTATGCACCTCTCGCCTGCATCCGCATCTTTTAACACCATTACCATGACGATCGGTCAATAATCATAGAAGCTCATCATCATCAACATCACTTTCATATACGGAAATACCCGTTTTCCTACAATTAAAAATCTAAAGGGACCACATACAGGTCGCAAACACTGCACAATACCGAGAATAACATTTTCTTTTCTTTTACAACCTAAGTGAAATATATTTTTTTTTTTATAGCAGAAGGAGGCAAACGAGCAAGCGGGTCACCTGATGGAAAGTAATCACCGCCGCCCATGGACACCCGCAAAACCAGAGGAATCGCAGGCGCGTTGCCGGCCTTTAAGGAAGGAATAGGCTTGTTTCTTGAAGATCCGCCGCCGAGAGCTGGTTCCACAACACTGTAGTTCGAGGCAAGAAATTTCTTGAAAATCGCACAGTAGTAGACCGCCATCCATCAAGGTGATGTGGATGGAATGACAGTCGATTGTGTGTAGTGCGGTGAAGGAAATTAGCGGCAGGGATCAAGCCGAACAATTCCTCAGAACACTCCCCATGATATATACGGTACAATATACAGAGAGACGCCACGTCTCTCCGAAGAGCCAGTGGATCGAGCCGACCAGAAATAACCACGTCGCCGACAATTCGAGCAGCTCTGCGTTGAATGCGGTCAAATGGAAGGAGTTGGTATTGGGGTGCTCCAGCCCAGAGATGGGAGCAGTATTCCATATGCGGCCTGACCTGTGCTTTATAAAGTTGTAAACGGTGGGCCGGCGTGAAATACTGACCCGCTCTATTAAGCACACCCAGCTTTTTCGAAGCTAATTTAGCTTTACCTTCCAAATGACCACGAAACTGAACGTCACTCGAAATATCGACGCCAAGGATTCCAATAATCGGATTGGTATCAAGGGGAGCTCCCTCAAAGTTCAAAGGTACGACGAAGGGATGTTTTTTCGCGGTAAATGCGCAAACTTGTGTTTTGGAGGGGTTAAAGCGGACTAGGTTATGTCGGCCCCAATCCGAGACATGACTTAACATGTTCTCGGTGTCAGTCACAAGTTTATTCCGGCTCTCGATGACGCTTTCCAGAGACATGTTAGTTCGCCCGGTGTAAAGCATATCCCCAGTACTGTCGTCTGCATAGCAATGAATGCTGTTGTTATGCAGCATGTCATTGATATGCAGAAGAAACAGAGTAGGGGACAACACACACCCCTGCGGGACTCCAGCATTCACGGGCTTCATGTCGGAGCACAAACCGTCGACTGCGACTCTGATGCTACGCCCAGTACGAAAGCTGGAGCCCATGAACACAATTTCTCAGGAAGCCCGTATGATGGAAGTTTAGAGAGAAGAGCCCTGTGCCATACCCTGTCAAAAGCTTTCGCTACGTCCAAGCTAACTGCTAGTGCCTCCCCCTTACTCTCGACTGCCTCCGCCCATCGGTGAGTAAGGTACACTAAAAGATCACCAGCCGATCGACCGCGACGAAAACCATACTGGCGATCACTTAGTAGCTGGTTCTCTTCTAGGTACCTTAAGAGCTGGCGGTTTATAATGGACTCCATTACTTTGGAGAGTAAAGAGGTAATAGCTATTGGCCTGTAGTTGGACGGATCAGAGCGATCGCCTTTTTTTGGAATCGGGTAGACAAGGGCTGTCTTCCAAGAGCTCGGGACGACGCCAGTGGTGAAAGAGAGCTGGAAAAGGCGCGTTAGAACTGGTGCCAATTCAGGAGCACACGTCCGTAGCACAATGGGTGGAACTGCATCAGGCCCACTCGCCTTATGGATATCAAGGGAAAAAAGAGCCTTACGAACTGACCTTTGCAGGAACTGAACGTTTGGCATTGTACAAGCGCAATGCGATATGGTTGGTGGAGAGTTATCCCCGTCGTCTAAGGTCGAGTTTGATGCGAAAAGAGAGCCCAAGAGATCGGCTTTCTCCTTTGCAGTATAGGCCAGGCAGTCATCGGTCTTGTGCAATGGTGGTAGGGACGGCTGACAAAAATTCCCTAAGATAGCTTTGGCGAGAGACCAGAACGCACGCGTCCCCGAAGGAAGACGCACTAGCCTCTCGCCAATTCTACCTATGAATGATGACTTCGCCTTGGCAATGTCCTTCTTAAAGGATCTGGGCAAAGTTGTACTTCTTTCTGAGCGCACTGGTGTTTGGATCCTTTGATGACACCGCATTAGCCCAGGCTTGGTAATGTTGTCGCTTTTGGCGAGACGCCATTTTGCAGGAACGACCAAACCATGGTTGGGACTTGCCGCCAATGGGAACCACAGAGTTTGGAATGAAAAGTTCCATTCCCTGCAGTATCACATCAACGACAGAGTCAGCGGCGACATCAGGATCATCCAGCGAGAAACAAACTCGCCACCACTGGTAGGACGCAAAGAAGCTTCGCATCCCATCCCAGTCCGCTGACCTATAATGCCAGACTCGACGGCTAGCCGCTGGTTGCGGTTTTGAAGTTTCTGTGAGAGGCACAGTGCTGCGAATCAGACAGTGGTCTGATGAGCCTAGTGGTGCATCAACAGAAACTTGATAGCCGTCTGGGTGCGAGGTCAGCAGAAGGTCCAATAAAGAAGGTGCATGGCCCTCCACATCTGGAACCCGTGTTGGCTCGGTTACCAATTGGGACAGACTGTAGGCCAAAGCGAAGTCATGAACGGCTCTACCCGCGTGGTCAGTTGTGCGTGAACCAAGCCATTCGACGTGGTGGGCATTGAAGTCTCCCAATACCACAATCTCGGCCAAGGGGGTCCGTTGGAGAAGGGAGTATGTCGCTGTTTGGACGGTCTCGATAAGTTGGTCAGTTCCGATGTTACCGCTGTGAGACCTATACAGGCACGCGTAGACGCGAGGATGACGTCCGCAGTCGACGTGCAGCCATAAGATGGAGAGGTCCCTATCTTCAAGATTGCCAAGGCGACGAACGCACATATCCTCCCTGACATAGGCACAAACACCGGCTCGTGGCACAAATGCATGTTCCAGGTTGTATCCCGGGTAGCGCAAGTACGAGATGTCAGGAGGGGGGGATATCTGCGTCTCGGTGAGGAAGAGCAAGGCCGGTTTCGCCGTCTCGAGGTGGTAATGGACGGCGCTCAAGTTAGAGTGGATTCCCCTGATATTGCAGAAGTCCACGCGAAGCGTAGGAGGGGGTGCCAATTGTCTTGCCTTTCTCCTGCCTGCAGCATGCTTTGGCACGAGCGGACTTTTGCCCTCCCCAGAATACGTAGGGCAGCCTGAGCGAGAACGCTCAGGGGGGGATTCTCCGACACCGGATGTGTCGGTACCCCCCTGGGGTAAATCTAGATTAAAGTTTGCTGCCATATCAATTGTGAGGGGGGGGGGGGGAGGGGTCTCCGGAACCCTCACTCGCCGGACGAAACACAACAGCACAGAGTGCCATTGTTTCACGCCGAAAATTCGTGAGGGGGTGGTATTACGCCGGGCGAGCCGACCCAATGCGTGCTGCAACTCAGCGTGGCTCTACCACTCAGTTGGTGTCACTCATTTAGCACCACCCAGGGGTCACGTGTAGGGTCTCAAGGGTAAACCTACGGACGCGAGCAACTTAACCCCCAAAATATCATTTTGAGTAACACATTACAAGTTTAGTATAAAAATTGTTTTATTGACATATACTTCCCTAAAATTACACAACTACATTCCTTACAAGACAAATCATAACATACGAATGTATAACACAGACTGCACAACACAGAGAATCACATTTTCTTTTCTTCTACAACTTAAGTGAAGTTCATTCATCGCCGCGCCCGATGAATTTCACTTAGATTTTCGAAATTCCAACTTAAATACACTTCTCGGCTGCATCCGCATTAGGGTGGAGCGATTTTCTTTCTTTTTGATTTCGCTAAAGGCGGATTGCGGAAAAGTTGCAAATTGATGTCAGTATTAAATCTTTCTATGGGTGTAACTAAATTAAATGTGTGGAAGTACTGCCCCCAGAGCATCAAAGTTATGAATTTTAGGGAAAAACTTAGATTATTTAAAATGAATAAAATCAAATACATTATACTTTTTTATTTAAATAAACCAATTTTTCTGATTAACCACAAGTGGGAAAATAAAAACAAATAAAAAAACATCAATTAAGTACTATTTCTTATCCAAAAAATCTGTAAGTAGAGTTACATATTTTATTCAATTTTGTAATTTTGTATTGAATGAGGGCATAATACGACACGATTCTATCTTGTTTCTGATCCAGCCTTCTCGTCTCAATGAGCCACAAACTGCTGAACAACATTCAGTTACTGATTTATTGCATCTTTCGGTGCCTTGAGTGTGACAGGGGAAACCACGAAAAACTGTTAACATTTCGGAAGTAACTCTTTCGGTATCTGCCAAGGCCGCTAAAATCACTTCGGTCGGAATAACTTTGGTGAGAGGTGGTTCCGAAAGTTTTTCCCAGTCAATGAGGTCTATAAAATCTCGTGCATCAAAATTGAATTGCGGTAATTTAAAAATTCTCAGAGGAGTAAAGCCAGTAGAACGATAACGAACCTTTAAAAATTTTCGAAGGACTAGTTCTCTAATGTGCTTCCGATCGTCCGCTAACATCGCAATCAACACATTTTCATAGTGGCCAAAATATCCATTTCGCTGTTTAACAGGATCTATTACTTGTTTGAGTCTATCTGGCAGGTATTAGGTGTCAAACAGATGTTTGGCTCCATTGAGGCAGTTCGGCTGAGTTTTAATGCGAAACCACATAGGCGTATAAACTTTTAACACGAACTAACGAACGAACAAACAGATTTTCAGATGGGGTTTCAGTCGCAACGTAGAGCCGGTATACTGTTATATACTGTTTGCCGTGGTAAGCCACCTCGAATTACATATTTTACCAGGTTTACGTTTTGCCAATCTTTCATCACACTCGCCCTTGCTGACTGCTGACACATTTCTAAAATATACAACTGGTCTGTACTTAAATCATCACGGTTCTTCGTTATATCTGGCAAACAACAGTTTATGGCAGTGAATGATTTGACTGGAAGACATTCACAATTATTAAGTCCCTTCCTTATCGGGCCACTAAAGCTTTTCGGCCCTGTAGTAGTACCGTCTAAGTATTCAAAAATATGTCTTAAACTTAACTCATTTGCGTGCAGTTGACATATTAGCCTATGAAAAGGACGTTGTAGCTTGTTTTCAAGCAGTTTGATAATCCCAGCTCTATTACATACCGGTATTTGTCATGAAATGCTCTTATGCAAGCTATAATTGTACGATGTTCAACAATGAGAATAGAAGCTCTGTTCGATTTCATCAGCAACAATCTCCGATGAGTTTTTAACTAGATCTTGACGTGTTTGTGTACTTTGTTTATGAAATATAAAGTACCTTATAACATCTTCGTAAGTGGGTAGCGTATTTTTAGGTAATTCCTGCCCTGCGATAAATATATAACACTTATTTCAACTGTGTAAGCTCATTGTTTTATTTTCCATACGTAAGCGCGTAATGTCAAAAGGAAAGCGACGTGCAATCAATTAGCAATCACAATTCACACTTAAACACACAATATTGTTATGTTGCACTTGGCTAGACCAAGGTCATGCCTAACGCCCCTCACCACTCTTATGAGTGGGTGGATCGCATGAAGTAGCTTTAAGACAAAAATATACGGAAGTTAAAGATGATTTTGAAAAAGTTTTGTAAGAAAAATTTTGCTTTTTGTTGATTATTATTGACTTTTGTGTATATGTATTTCTAAATAATATTAACTATTGAAAAAAATGTGTTAAATTTAGTTTAAAATGATGCTATGAATATATTAATATTTAGGTATTTTTTCGAAAACGTTAACTCATAGGGGCAGTACTTCTCGTAGTTTGTTTCTATTTATATTTTGTATACGTTATAAATAAGTGTATTGGCAACTTTTAATAAAAACGTGATAAAAAAATATCACGAAAAAAATTTTTCATACATTGAGCGCTCCACCCTAATCCGCATCTTTCAACATCATTATCATGACGATCGGTCAATAATCATAGAAGCTACATCACTTTTATATACGGAAATACCCGTTTTTCTATAATTCCAAATCTAGAGGGACCACATACTACAGGTCACAATTATTAACTGATTTAGAAAATGTTTGCCCATTTTGTATTTAAACTAATACCCTAGGACATTTTTTGTTTTTCTTAATTCTGTTTTTTTCCGAAATATTTTCAATTTCCCCCCCCCCCCCCCCGTCCATATCCGGATTTTCTTTGCATTTAAAAAAAAAATTAACAGCCGATTTTTAAACTTCAAACGCTCACACGTGTCTCGATAAATTCCTCAACTCTTGGTACTATTCCCATCTCGATGCTCCCAAAATCCTTGGAGCTATGGCCAAAAATACGTCTCAGCCGATTTTCATCTGATAACCATTTTAAGCAGTAGGCAAAAGCTAGTTAAAATGTTACAAGGGCAGGTGGATAAGTGGCAGACATCGTCTTCAAATCGGCATTGAGCTTATTAACAATGTCTTTAGCTAAGGTAACTTCTTGTCAAAAAACTAGTGACAACTGACAATCAATAAATCAAGGTTTTTTTTGGCGTTCAGTCACAGCTGCAACTGACAAAAATATTTAATTTTTCGTAGGCAAACTGAAGAATGATTCAATAAAATCCAACTTTATAACAAGTAGGAAGTAGGAATTTACGTTTATTTGTTTAAGACAGGAGCGGACTCCAACTAGTTAAAGGAGGTACGTTTACTTAAAAACTCTATAGTTTTCTACCCTGACATTTGAATACGGCCATGCCATTTATCAGAGGAAGGCGGAAATTTTAACAAACTTCTTGTTACCGAAGACAAAACGTTATTTTTTTTTGTTTTTCTTTTACACTTTCTGTTTCCGACACAGGACGCCATCATGCAAAAACGCGATTTACAGTACGTTCAGTTGCGGCTACCGGAGAAAACTAAAACTTCTATTAAAAATTCTATATCTGAACCACACTGACCAAATTAAACTCGAACTGTCCTCAAAAAGTTTCGATAACAAACCAGCACACAAGCAGGACCCGAAAGTTAGGCACAGCTTCGGCCAGCTACCCCGTCCAAGTCCCTTGACGTAACAAACTACTTCAAAACCTGAAAACATAATAGAAAGTAGCTTTTCTCACTTGATGATTGAGCCGTGTCGCGTAGCAGCTGATTAAAAGAATACCTACTACCACCCCTCTCTTCCCTTGGGTGTCGTAAAAGGCGACTAACGGGCTAAAGACTGCACAAACATCCAACAGCATAGAGCGGCGATGGGTTTACCACCTGTCACGCTGAGCACATGAGCAGTCGCAATTTGGTGAAAAGTGGACTATGGCAGAGGACTGGTTTTGCTGTCCTCATTGCCTAGTCACTGACTAACCCTTCGGGGAAAATAGTCGTGATTATATGTATGGTTTACTTTGGTTAGTGCTTTTTCAGATGATTTGAGGGATATTTTCTTATGGATGTGCAAGGGATGTTAGCGAATTAAACAAGCACAAGTAAACTTTTAACTAACGCTTGTAGCTATTATCATCATCATCAACCTATAACCGTGACGCGTAGCGGTAAACGAATACTACCACCCCCTCTCTTCCCTTGGGTGTCGTAAAATGCGACTAACGAACTAAAAACTGCACATACATCCAACAGCTTAGAGTGGCGATGGGCTCATCGCCTGTCACGCTTAGCACAATCATGTGGAACGTGAAAAGTTGGCTGTGGTAGCTACTGCTTGACTGCTTTTGCTGCCTGGTCTCTGATTAACCCTTCGGGGATAATAGTAGTGATTATGTATGTGTCTATGTATGTACGTATGTATGTATGTATTTACCAACCTATAAACGTCCCACTGCTGGGCATAGTTAGGTGTTTTCAAATGGGCAACAGCACTTTTTCCTATGTAACTTAAAACAATCTCATCTGGTGTCATCTTAAAATCAGTCCCACACAAAGCCAGTAGAAGAACAGTAGAACCGGCTGGCACTAGATTGCCAGAAGTGGCGTGTGTGTTACCGGCTGAGTAGATACATAAAGCTTTGCTGTATATAAGTTTGTGATCAGAAATTTTACTAATACTATGCTTATTTCCATATTCTAGATTTCACATACATTGCACACATCCAAAAGCATAGAGCTGCGATACGATAGTAATTTAGTGAAACGTAGACTATGGCAGAGGACTGCTTCTGCTGTCGCTTGGTCTCTGATTAACCTTTTGCGGATAATAAATAAATAAATAAATAAATAAATAAATAAAAATAAACTTTTCTACACTCACACCAATTATCTAGCCCAAGAGAAGCTTCGTTTTGAAACTCGTTAAATTGTTACTAGACAACAGATGAACATACTTAAATACTTAAATACATATTTATTATACATAGAAAACAGCCAGACCCGAGACAATTAAGAAAAACAATAATTTCTAAATTGACCCGACCGGGGATCGAACCCGGGACCTCAGAGATGGCGACACCATGAAAACCGGTGTACAAACCACTCGACCAAGGAGGTCGTTTCATAGTAGTGGCTATGTATGTGTATTCTAGATTTCAGGTATATGATAGGTCGCGATCAGCCAGAAGGGCGGCTAGCAGTGTGTCGCGGCGCTAGCGAGTGGCCGGGCGCTTGCCAACTTTTCTCGTTTAAAGTTATTCCCTTTTGTCTAGCGCGCGGCGGCCGCCCCGTCCGTTCGACTTATCGCGGGCTTTATTAAATTACTTGATAATTTCAATCCCTGACGTCTCGCGTGGCGTCTTGTTTATTCTTTGCCCAACTTTCCGCCGAAAACTCTTGTCGCCGCGGCGTCTCAGGATAAAAAATTTTTACTTTACCGACAAATTAATGTGAAATACGACGTTGGCTAGCAAATGTTTGCCGACCTTAGGGGATGTCTAGTTTGGCGAAATTGAACTCTGTCTAAAGTGTAATTTGGTTAAGCATAAAGTCACTTTTTAAGTTATTTAAGTACTGGTGGTAGTCAGGTCTTTAACTTGGGAATGTTATATACGTTTTCCTTAAATTATTGAGGTATTTTTTTTCTGCTGTTTTACTTTTGTATATATATGTGTGGCGACTATGCAAAAAGAATGATCCAAATTTTAACATCAGCACTTATTAACATGTAGTCGATGTGTTTGGGTCATATAAATCAATAAGATACTAACAGAACCATTATGTAAGAATTCGGCATGTTCCTAGCCAACACACTTGTGTATACTTTTTACTACAAATCTTATTAGATTTAATCCTATAACATGAAAGTATCAAACTTCTCTAAACTTTACTTTTTATTATTTCTGGTTTATTGTAAAGTAAAGAAGTATCTGTTTCATATTTAATTATTTTTCTTCTTCACTCGATAAATTAAAGAAACAGTCATTAGTCAGAACACATAATGATTGGTTGTTATTCTCAATACTCAAAGATTGGACTTTAAAAAAAATCCTTGACGGTCGCTTTTAAAGCCAAAGAGTTCGCGAGGATCTCTTAAATTACTAAAAAAAGGTCCAAATCTCGACGAAGACGACGACGTCAAAAAATCAATTCGAAAATCGCTCAATCTGTCATTACCGTCCTTCGCCGGGCCTGTTTAATATCTCGTTTGTAACATTAATCTCCCCGATCGCTCCAAATCCGTTGTAACAGACATTGAAATTAAATTTTATCTCGGTCTCTTAAGGACTTTATAATGGGCCAGGAGTTTATCTAGCGCCTCCGTCTAAGGAACTAATTCTGCGAGTGCCATCCGAGCGATTACTTCAGTATGAACAAACTTCCCGATTGAGATCGAGTTCCATCTCAGTGTCTTCCTTCGTCGCCTCTAAGTACACATTCTTAATTAACATCGAAAGTTCGCGATATCTTTTTCTAGTTGCACGATTGAAGTTGACAATGGGATATTGGTAAAGGTGCGCGCAAGCATGATTTGACCGATTCCAATTTATATTAATCTATCTTTATTTATGTAGGTATATGAAGTAGGAGTTCTGCATGACTGAGAAACGATCAACTGAATCTAGACGTTAGATTGTTACAGTTAAGTCCGATAGATATTATGTGTTTGTACGAATTTGGAAAACAGTTTATAAAAAAATGTACGAATGTGGAATTATACAAATGTGGAAATTGTACGAATGTGTCCGGAGCCATTATAATGAATATATACCTATGCAACTCAGAAGTTGTCTCCAACAATCCTAATTCTCATAATTTTATTATTCATAGATTCCCACATTCTAATACCTCGATTATCAAAACGCACCATTAAGGCATGAATCTAATTAATAGATCTAATCAATGCACTAGTTGATTATACAGTAATACCGATACGCTGCGTGCGGTACAGTTGGACACGGAAATTATTGTTGTTTTCGCAATATGCAAATTATTAACTTTCATATTATCTGATGAATATCTGACGTGATCTGATGCAGCCAAACAAAAAGACGTTATCTTATCTTCAGTTGTCAAAAACTTATATAGTAGCTAAACAAGCGGACTTAAAACAAGCTTTCACACCAACCAAACTGATATTCAATTCCCTCAGACGAGAATCGAATCAGGATCAGGGGGTCTATCGGCTAAAAAATATGGATGTGGACATGGGCTTCATTTGATATTTGAAGCCCATATTTTGTCCTTATATGGGTATATTATTCATATCTTTTAGCCTATGGGGTAGCAGGACCTATTGATATAAGAGACCGGTGGTGGTGGAAACACTTGGCCACTGAAGCGGTTTATATAGCCATCACTGTAGTGTGAGTGTGTGTTTTGTTGTACCTATTTATATCCATTAGTACCAGCAGTGCAACCGTGTCGCGTGGCGGTGAAATAATACTACCACCCCCTCTCTTCCCTTGGGTGTCGTAAAATGCGACTAACGGACTAAAAACTGCACATACATCCAACAGCATAGAGCGGCGATGGACTCACCACCTATCACGCTGAGCACATGTGCAGTCGCTATTTGGTGAAAAGTGGACTATGGTAGTAATTTGCTTTTGTGGTCCTCATTGCCTAGTGTCTGACTAACCCTATGGGGATAATAGTCGTGATTATATGTATGTATGTGGTACAAGCAGCTCTGCACCAGCTGCCGCTATCTTTTTCTGTCAATCTTGTGGTAGATCATGCTGCTCTCGAATCGGTATTTTTAGTCATCAAAAGCGACGTCTGTTAGATTTTGCACCATGCATCGTCTGCTATAGACGCAAACGCCGATGATGATGATGACGAACCGGTACAATGAACATACATTTATTATTGAAGATCTTTAAATAGGAATAACGGTATCTAAGCTCAAACTTTACACCAACATGCTTCGAAGCTTCTTCATTCGGAGGCCTCATTACAAACGATTTTCCATTCGATGAGCAGTAAGAGTTTCCAAACTTACTTTGATAAAAGTTATGTACTTAATTAAATTTCAATGTGGTATCCCACCAATCAAATCGCCAGATCTGACAGGAAATACAAGCAGATATGGCTTAATTATACCTAATTTAAGATATATACTCGTAGATAAATTCTTATTACACTTACATGAGAAACTGTTTTTTACAAGATAAATCTTAAAACTTGTATGAGGATATGCTTCCATATAACTTTTGTTTTATGGCCGCAAGAAGGAAAAAGAGTTTTATTAACATAACATAAAATTTGACAATGATGCAAGTTACATTGTTTACAAAGACAAGCATCGTCATGACGAAGATTAGCAGCGGTTTCCACAGTTAATGCATGGTCAAGCGCCCGGCCTGTTGTTCTGGTTCCGGGTTCATTTCTCAGATCAGGCAAAGTGTGTTCCTGTTTATCGATGCATAACCCGGGCTTGTCATCCATCACTACCCGCATTTGGCAATCGTGGTTATTAATTAAGATCTAGGACACATTCGTCAGATTCCTTTTTCGTCAGAATAATATTAAGGCTACTTTTTTCTGACGACAATGGAATTCCTCTTTGGACAGGAAAAACATATGTTAATTTATACAATATTTATTTGTTACTTACAATCTTCAATTGTAACGTGGACTTAATTTCAATGACGAAGGCCTTTGCCCAGCAGTGGACAGTATTTGGCTGTTACTATAACCACATGAATATGTGCTATAACCATTATTATGGCGTATGCAACTGTGGCGTTATATCAGACACTAAAGACAAAAACATATTCAGTTAATAAAACCAGTTGAAAAGATTAACTTACTTCAAACTTAAACAAGTTTGTTAATCTCACGTCAAGCCGGAAAACCAGCGTGGACTGTACTAGTTAATTGCTCGTCTAATTTGATCCCAGCTATCATTAGGTTAATGGTTTTAAGGGTAAAGAGTAAGCACATAGAATAAACAAACACGTAATGCAGAACAGCAACAAACTTAATAAATTTAAAATCAATATCAAAGAAAAGCTTTTTAAAAAAGCTTATTATAAAGTGTCAGATTACACTGAAGACAAAACAGCTTGGGGTCTGAAATGCTCCAAGTACTCCAACAGCTATTTCTTATTGTCTATAATTAATTGATACATTGAATTTTAGTATTGTATTGCATTATTTATTATTTTTTAAATTTACATTTTGGTTTTATGACCTACTAACGATTTTTTTTTGTAATGTCGTTGCTTCTTTGCGCTGTGGTTTCTTGCGCCCGAACGTTCTTTGCCACAGTAAAAAAATGATGTCCTGAATGGGTGGTAGGTTAAAAAAGATTTAGACGATTCAAAGTACTTATTAATTGAGTTTGTTGAATTGAGTATGAGTTGGAAACAGTCACACACGGATTTCTTCCAAAACAAAATTATTGATTCTGGCTTTTTGATTGATTCAACGTCTTCTTATTTATATTCGGTCAGCTATTTAACAATCGGCTATAAAAAACATGTTTAGACATGTTCAGCTCTACCACTATACCGATTAAAATGTGTTTCCCAACTGGAACCCTCATACAACATAGCATAAGTACATTTGTTACTAACAAAATTTAATTTATTCATAATTTGAATTATATAGACACCGAACACACGGGCCTGTAGTGAGATTATATTACTACTAATAACCAAAGTTTATTAAAAAGAAAAAATATTTTGAACTGTAAATTATGTGTCTATGTGTTTTCTATGTGTATGTACTTATATTTATTTATATGTCATCTAGTTAACTATTTAAACAAGTTTCAAAAGAAACTTTGCTTGTGCTAGGTAATTGGAGTGAGCGAAGAAAGTTATTTATATTTATTTATTTATTTATTAAAGTTAGCCAACGTTAGTGTACAATGTTACTTACATAAATGCTTATTAACTATTCTTAAGACCTAATTGCCATCAACATTTAAAGGCAAACACAGCTTGCATTAAAAAAGTATGCTCATCCGTAATGTAACAATGTAGCTATAGAAAAAGAAAGAAATACAAAAAATAAATGCCTGTTGTTCCTACAAAAGTTATTAAAATATAAAGAAATTATGTCAACCAAGTGTTTGCAATTTAAGATGTTTCTCTACACCTCAGATTAACATGACAGGAGCCCAGGAACTGCCCTCCATATTCAGGGCTCATTACCGGCACAACGCCCGCATCCACAGCTGATTGCACCATCCACCGCCTGCCCGACATGATTCAAAGGGAATCGGGGATTGGACGATGAATACATTAAGCGTCATCGGACGACTGCTGGAGTAAACAATTGAGGGTAACTACGGTTTAATTGGTACCGTTGGCCGGTGTGTTAGATTAAGGAGTCGGGTTAGATTTTCAATTAAAAAAAAATATTTATCTCTATTCAGGCTGTAAGCAATAGTTGTTTTACCCCTTTCCTCTCTGTATACCTATAACGCAGTGTGCCTATGTCGCGTTATGCCTAAAGTCAAATACAAATTATGTTATGAACCCATCGCCGCTCTATGCTGTTGGTTGTAAGTGCTGCCTTTAGTCCTTTAGTCCGTTGGTCGCCTTTTACGACACTTAAGGGAAGAGGTGGGTTGGCAGTATTATTTTATTGAGCCGCCGCCGCCACACCGTTCACTACCTACTACTTACTCGTAAAAAAATAAAAACAAAAAGCTATCACAACGTTTGTGCATAAATTCCAACACGTACCATTTTGTAACCAAGTAGATTTCTTTTCTATCATAAAATTAAATAACAGCCAATTGGCTTCGACGCCTGTGTCACTGTGTGTACAAGTGACGAGCTCAAAGAGGGCAGCCTTCAAATCGAATTACACCATCACCAACGGAATTTTTTAGCTACAGTCTGTCAGGGGCGGTGGATAGTGAAATTAGAATGTCCCGTAATTGTTTGAAACGAACACACTTGTTACAAGCTACGCTTCGGTGTCAACCGTAATACACCTCTATCACTTACTGATAAGGTTGAACGCGTGTGAATATTTAAGTTTGCGTTGCGCAAATGAAATTAGAACAAAGGGTTGTCACCGGTAGGACGTCGCTCAATAAACTTTAATCAGGCCTTAGCGTAAGTTATACCCTGTATGCGTTGTACATTAGATAATACGTTTCCTCGCTCGTAAGCTAATAGGAATAAAGGCCGAAGTTAAACGAGGAGACATTGCCTAAGAAATTGGATGTTAGTGTTTTGTGTTGGCTTATCGGACGTATTAAATACACAAAGTAGAAGACGTGAACTGCCCCCTTACTCTTGAATTCGATCCCGATCTATCGAAATTGGTATTGTGAAATTTCGTACTTTTGGGTTACGTCACCAGCGCTAATTTGAATTTATATTGGGTAAACTAAATTTTATTGAGTTGCATTTAGTTCACTCAATATCCGCGCAATATGAATCAAAATTAGCGCTGGTGTCGTAACTTAAGAGTACGAAACTTCCCTACACCAAACTCGATCGATCGGGTCGGTTTCGAGAGTTTACTATTTTGCTAAAAACACGCTGATTTCCTAAACTACAAGTGGTCGAGTAGAAAAGCGCTGGTCCTGATATCTGGAGGTCCTGCGCTTAATTCGCAGGTCGAAGAAAGTGTGTTTCAGATTTTTCGATGCACAGTTTGTGGTCACCAACCCGCATTTTGACAAGCGTCCTCAATACACATTCATTATAGCGATGACTTATTAATACAATAGGTAATGAAGACCTTTACCCAGCATTGGGACAATAAATAGGCTAATAATTACTTACAGTGGCTACATTACCAGTAATTGTACGTACCAGAACCATACATGTTCAACTCTGGGGTCAAATGTATGTATATTTGTGCTAGTTGAGTTAAGTGTTTCATTTGTCTCTTTTTTTTAATAATTATAAGTCTCTAATAATGTCACCGCCTACAAATAATCATGTACATATTTATTGGTTGACTGTTAGAGAATGCCTTATGACATTAAGTCCGCCGTTTGCTGTATTCTAGGCAATAAAGTTTAAATAAATAAATAAATAAATAAAATGTAAATGCGTTCGTAACACTGTAAGCTGTTGAACACGCGAAGATGGACAGAGATCAGACACGCACTACCCAACAATTTAAACCCGCATTGGGCCCGCCGCGCCGCGTGGTAGGTATGTTATGGAAAGATTTTTCCAAATGTTACGCTTAAGATCTCTGCCCACTAGACCGTATCATTACCATGCTAGGATCGTGTTTAGCAAAAAATCTAAGTATTAAAAAGAAAGATGTAAGGAGATGAGAGAGTGGTGGCGCGGCTAACTCTAATAAATAAATAAATAAATAAATAAATAAATAAATCTTTCCTACAATCACACCAATTATCTAGCCCAAGAGAAGCTTCGAAGAAACTCGTTAAATGGTTACTAGACAACGGATAAACATACTTAAAATACTTAAATACATATTTATTATACATAGAAAACACCCAGACCCGAGACAATTTAGAAAAACAATAATTTCTAAATTGACCCGACCGGGGATCGAACCCGGGACCTTAGAGATGGCGGCACCATGAAAACCGGTGCACAAACCACTCGACCAAGGAGATCGTAATAATACACTGACTCATCTCTTGTGTCGTAAAAGGCGACTAACGGACTCAAGACATATCATACATCCAACAGCAAAGAGCGGCGATGGGCTTAGCACATGTGTAGTTGTAATTTGGTGAAACGTGGGCTATTGCCTAATATTGCTTAGTCTCTGACTAACCCTTTCGGGGATAGTAGTCGTGAATCTATGTATGTATCTTTATTGTTGAAATTTTTGCATTCACAATGCTATATAGATATAGGATAAAATGTTTACTAGAAAAAAATGAACCAGTCTCAGGAAGCTCGAGTGGGATTCGAACCCACGACCTTTGGATTGCCGGTCCACTGCTCTAACCGCTGAGCTACTGAGACCCCAGAAGACTCGTTGAATTCCTCCTAGTAGATTGATTTACGCTGCAAGCCAGCGGTATTACGTCACTGTGAAGTCTACCCTCACACCCTTTTTTTCTAGTAAACATTTTATCCTAAATCTATATAACATTGTGAATGCAAAAATTTCAATTAAGATATTTATAAGCAATTACGTCTTTATCGATTGTTAAATACTTGCAATAGTATTTCTTTCGAATGTGAGGGTATAGACTTCACAGTGTCGTAATACCGCTAGCTAGCAGCGTAAATCAATCTACTAGGAATAATTCAACGAGTCTCCTGGAGTCTCGGTAGCTCAGCGGTTAGAGCAATGGACCGGCAATCCAAAGGTCGTGGGTTCGAATCCCACTCGAGCTTCCTGAGACTGGTTCATTTTTTTTCTAGTAAACATTTTATCCTATATCTATGTATGTACTTATGTATAAATAACTACGTCACCATATCCTCCCGGACCAAAACGTACTAAACTATAACTACGTCACCATATCCCCCCGGACCAAAGTGTACCAAACAATACAAGTCTAAATCTGCGCCGTGGAAGCTCAACCTGTGGACATTCCACGCTAGAGCTCATCTCTAATTTACGATCGCTGTTTGAAGGAATCGGCACTTGATTGCTTCACAAACATACCTATACCCTTCGCTTATCAAACAGAAGATGGCGTCCCGATGAGCTCGGATTTAAACTTTCATTATCTTTGTGTGCTTTTGCAAAATCTCAGTTAAATGAGATTTCGTAATACGAACCCATTTCCATAAAGCATGTGATTGCCTGAGCTTAGACTTAAAGGAAATTGTGTTTTAGCTTTTGAAACGCTTAGTTTCTTTAAGGTTTTCTCTTTAAACTTTAAACGACTAGAGTACTGTGTGGGACCTGCTTATAGAGCAGTACTATTCCCAGGCCAAAACGACTACTTCAAGACACGAGTCTTCTTTCTAAAAACCTGCAACGCAATTGTGATTCTTCTAGTGACCATGGGTAGCTGTGATCGCTTACCATGGGAAGCGCTACTTAGAACCCTTGTCCTGAGTAGATTTTGGGAATGATCTGGAACCACTTTCTTTTTCTATTTTAGCTACTTGGAAATTATTTGTAAGTACTAATTTTTATATTTCTGTCTATATAATTATATTTTTATTTAATGCCAGTAGGTAACTAAGCGGAAAACGGGTCAAGCAGCAGCTAAAATTTTCAGCCCTTAAGAGGCCTATCTCATCATCATCATCATCACTGTGACATCTCGACTGTGTTTTTTGCGTAAAATGACCAATTTTGGCGTTAAACAAAAATACATTAACAATTTTGACTTATTGAATAATGTAGAATAGCTATTGGAATAGTGTGTAGCGGCCTCGCTTTTTGTAAATTTTGCTTAACTTTTTAATTAAACCCAAAATTGCAGAGAAAGCTTTTCATAAAATGCGCGAAGGCACTTTTTTGAGCTCTTAGATTGAATTGCTGTTATAATGAAAAATAAATTAGAATGTTATTTCTTATATAGTCGTATAGTGCGTCGCTTTTTATAGAGTTTATATTTAAAAAATCTTATTCTAAACCAAAAAACTTCGAAAATCGCTTTAAGTTAACTGTGAATTTCTCCTATCTACGATAATATTATTGAGCAAAATTTATACCTGAATAATCGTTACTTCATGATGAATAAAGATTTTATAATTTATTTATTATCCTATTTCGATAAAAACGATAAATACAACTGCAAAATTACTTTAAAATGCGATGCGCCGACCGTCCGAACTCAGCTTATCCCCGCAGAGTAGACATTTGTAATTTTAAGCATGAATTTATCATCCTATTTCGATAAAAACGATAAATACAACAGCGAAACTACAACAAAATGCGAAAATGGGCATTTTACGCAAAAATCACAGTCGATATGTGATGGGCCTCCTAATCAGAATGGCCAAAAAGTTTATCTTGAAACTGACGCAGCTTTATACGAATATGTGATAGGCCTCCTAATCAGAATGGCCAGAAAGTTTATCTTGAAACTGACGCAGCTTTATACGAAAGTGTCGCAAAACTTTCCTCGAGCAGGATTTGGAACCTGCAACAAGCTTAGTAATAGTTACTACTCTACACTTTCAGACATAGTCACAATTGCATGCATGTGCAAATACCTTAGACTCTAAGGTATTTGCACATGCAATTACTTATCAAGACTAAATAGAATTTTCAAATATCCTACATAAACTTAAACAGTCACTAATTAGCGTTTAGCCACTCGGCCACCGTCGTGTTATTTCTATGTGTAAATAACTAGTCTTCGCGTAAACTTTACGTAAACATAAAAGTGATAATATCAAAAACTTCTCGTCCTCGCTTTTTATAGAAAAACATCTTTCCTCGGCCCAAAACACGTGGGAGCGCACGTAGTTTGATAGCGTTAGTGGGTCTTTATCAGGTGCGTACGAGGCGCCCGGGCGGAGCTCGCCATTCCGCCGGAGGAAAATGCGCGGAAGAGTGGGAATTCAAATATGCCGATAGGAGCACATGTCAGTGGCCCCCTCGCCCTTCGCCCTGCCAAATTGTAAATAAACTGTGTAAGTATTTTGGGGACGACGTGCGGAGCATTCTGACACGCACCCACTCGACTCGACGGCTCGACGGCTCGACGGCTCCAATAAATATGTGTCTGGTTTACGCGGGCGACGTGTTAGGACCTCTGTGTTGTTTACAAATTTTATTAAATTTCTGGTTGTAAAAAGGTCTTGACGTGATTAATGCGAGTGTCTGCACAACATCAATAGCTCTAAGCCATTAGTATACCCAGTGCGAAGTGACAGTTTAGAACCTTGTTTTGTAAGGGCTCCGTAGTAAACCAAGATTTTATCATGTTTGTTTGTCTATAGGACACAGCCTTTATATTCGCAGACGACTATAGAGCCAATTTTGTGCAAGTAAGGAAGGTGTTATTTAGTACCGATAATATCAATTTAATATACCAATGAAGATTGAATTGATTCGATACCGTTATTATCCTTCCTACTAATATTATAAACGCAAAAGTTTGTAAGTATGGATGGATGTTTGTTACTCTTTCACGTAAAAACAACTAAATGGATTTGGATGAAATTCGGCATACAGATAGTTTATAACCTGGATTAACACATAGGATACTTTTTGTCCTGATATTCCTACGGGAACGGGAACCAGGTTGGTGAAAACGCGAGCGGCCGCTAGTTGTTTAATAAAGATGAAGCATTACACAAAATATTAAGACGGCGATTAGCTTTAATTAAGTACTTCTACGGTGGGAATAGGAATTGTTCTACGGTGGGAATGGGTATGCGTAGAATGCCTTAAGCAATTCTACCAACGTCGTCTAAATATTTCGTTTATGATAGAAAGCAATAATTTAAAAGTGTGTAGCAACGTCTTAGTGGTCGTGGGGCAAAACGCTTGGCCCGCGATCCTAAGGTCCCGGGTTTAATTCCCAGGTCAGCCAAACTGGGTTTTTCAATGCACAACCCGAGTTTTTGATCGTCAAACCGTATTTTGTAAGAATGGTGATTAATACCCGAAAATAATAACTAATCTAGAGATTGTTTAGCCTTCTATAAACATATTATCCCCGAAGGGTTAGTCAGAGACTAGGCAATGAGGACAGCAAAAGCAGTCCTCTGCCATAGTCCACTTTTCACCAAATAGCGACTGCAGGTGAACCCATCGCGGCTCTATACTGTTGGAAATATGTGCAGTATTTAGTTCGTTAGTCGCCTTTTATGACACCCAAGGGAAGAGAGGGGGTGGTAGTATTCTTTCACCGCCACGCGACACGATTAAATAAAAAAAAATTAATTAATCTCCATAGTTATGTCAAATTTCTCACTTGATAAGCTAAAAGATCTGAAGATACGTTATTAATTTCGGGCGTAAGCCGATACCCTTTTAGAGATGAGTTGGTTTTAATGATGGAGGCATTTGCCCAACAGTAGGACAGTTTACAGGCTGTTCTTTACTTTTTATATAGCATTAAATCCTTCAACTCAAAAAATCCTCACACGTGAGCGTTCCAAGGGAACCTTTTTAAGCATTCAATGAAATAAGATAAAACACGTCTCCCCAGACGGCATCCTCAGTTGTATTTCAAGGCGCGGGCGGCCGCTATAATAATTTGTCGGGCGCGCCTCTTAAACGACGCAATTGTGCAGAGCTCGTGCCTGAATTTGTAACACTGGCCTACCCAATGAGGAATGATAACTAGGGATAACGCACCGCTAAGCAACTTTTTGAGCAATGAGTTGCGGCCCATGGGATAGAATACATATAGTTTTTTTTATAGCCGAAGGAGGCAAACGAGCAAGCGGGTCACCTGATGGAAAGTAATCACCGCCGCCCATGGACACCCGCAAAACTAGAGGAATCGCAGACGCGTGGCCGGCCTTTAAGGAAGGAATAGGCTAGTTTCTTGAAGATGCCTAAGTCGTAACGGTCCGGAAATACCGCCGCCGAGAGCTGGTTCCACAACACTGTAGTTCGAGGCAAGAAATTTCGTGAAAAATGCACAGTAGTAGACCGCCATCCATCAAGGTGATGTGGATCGAATGACAGTCGATTGCGTGTAGTGCGGTGTAGGAAATCAGCGGCAGGTATCAAGCCGAAAATTCGTCAGAATACTCCCCATGATATATGCGGTACAATATACAGAGAGACGCAACGTCTCTCCGAAGAGCCAATGGATCGAGCCGACCTGAAATAACCACGTCGTCGACAATTCGAGCAGCTCTTCGTTGAATGCGGTCAAAAGGAAGGAGTTGGTATTGGGGTGCTCCAGCCCAAAGATGGGAGCAGTATTCCATATGCAGTCTGACCTGTGCTTTATACAGTTGTAAGCGGTGGGCCGGCGTGAGTACAAGTACAGAAGATGAACTCCGCAAAGTCATTTAAATAAATAGCGACTCTTGCTAGACACAATAAAGTGCAATTCAGATCGCACACCGCTCTCATCTCTACAGTTATATTCACCTAGAAGTTGCCTCTCTTTCTATCGTGTAGCGCTTATCTCTTCTAACGACTTCAGGGTGTTCGCGGCGCGTGAGTGAGTCGAACTAAGTGAGAAATCGAACTAATGTTGCTAACGTGCGACCTGGTCGGCACGTGGCAGCCCTCTGAAATTGGTCTGTCCGGACGGACCCGCCGGCTGCTTGTAGGCTGTAGCTTCATACCTTAAGTGTTATTATACAGCGTGTTAGTTGAAACGAGGGACATATTTTATCCAATGGTAGTTTATGCCAGGATAAACATAAACAAATAAAAAAATATTACTCCAAGCATATAAAATAATTCAGAAAACCGATGTTACAATTTCATGAAATTTCCCGTAATGTTTGGGCACCCTAGCGCTTTACGCGTATGATATTGAATAGGTAACTAGCTGTCGTGTTCGGTGTGTGTGACCTGATATTCCTTCATACTTTAAACCTGGCTTAGGACAGGCAAAAATTCTTAGGTAAATGGTTAATAGTTAAATAAGTAGGTAGTTATTTGTTAAATTATGCAATACAAATCTAAATTTTAAGTCACAACAAAAAATAATGCAAAATGACAAACCTAAGTAATTTGGCGTATTTAAAAAAGGGAATCACAACTATTTACAACGATTAATCAGCTATTTACACCTATTCATAACACCTATTTACACTTATTTACACTAATCGCAAGTATTGCTCAAAATGAGCACCACCTCGTTCTATGCATAGTTCGGCTCGTTTCCGCATATTATTAATAACACGATTAAGCATAAACGGATTATTTCGTACGTGGTTAAAGGCTTCCGTAATACGGACCTTTAACTCATCCCTAACGGGGTGAGATCGGGAGAGCGAACGGGCCATGGCACTGGCCCTCCCCGACCTATCCACCTTTCGCCAAAATGGTTCGATAAAAACTCACGAACTCGTACCTGATAGTGCGCGGGCGCGCCGTCGTGCTGGTAAAACAGATTTTGTAAGGAACCGAGGGGCACTTCGTCCAACATGTCGTTCACCACACTATTTAAAACATTCAAATAAGATGCACTGTCAAGTCTACCTTCAATGAAATATGGGCCTGTTTAAATTGGCCAAAAACCAGCGGCAAAAGTTCACTCGCAGTTTGTGGTCATTGAGCCCGAGCTCTTGTACGGGTCTAAAATGGTATGGGTGCATTCTCTTCACGTGGAGGAGCTTCCACACAGTCCAGTGTGGAAGCCGAATCGCCTTGCGGCATTTCTGGTACTTTCTTGCGGATTTTGCTCGAAGTACTCGATGATGGCTTCTTGCAGGTCGACAGGAAGAGGAGCTCCGCCTCGTCCGTGTGCGTGTGTCGGCACCGTGAACTGGCCATATGTTCGAATCCGGTGGTTGACTCCTAAATCAGGTTGTACGAAGGAGCATGGCGATTTGGAAACATCTCACGGTAGAGATTGATGGCCCTCCGAACACTATTTGTTATTGCGTAGGCACGAACCATATCCCAATATTCTTCGTTAGTGTACTGATGAGGCATTTTTACGTCGTTCGAACGCAGAAGTGCAAAGCAATGGCGGTGACTCGCACAGCGCAGCGCAGCGCATACGCAGATCACGCAGACTGCCCGACTGCCCGCCCGCGGTGGGGCACGCGCCGTGGCACGCGCCGCGGGGCGGGGGTGGTCTCGCGGGGGTGCGTGCGGGGTGTGCAAAGCAAAATCACCTTTCGGCATGATCTATCGGCGCCGCGCTCGGCCGAGGCGCCGTCAGTCGGCACATATGATCTTTTCCCACGCTTAGTGTATACGCTAACTTATTTAATAGGATAATTATACAAAAAATTAAGGTTATGTTTTTTTTAATGAATGGGATCGGGAATCGAATACCTAATGTCCTCCCATAATATGTCCCACGTTTCAACTAACACGCTGTATATATTTGTATTGTGAGTGATCCAAGCGATTGTGGACCTTGCGGCTTCGATCCCATATGAAAACTAATATAGGTACACAATCTAGATATACAATGAACGCTTTCAAAACGTCTGAACAAAAAAGAGTGCCTAGCAAGATGTTTAGTTACTCATTTCGTTTCGTAGTGTGCGAGCTAAGAGTCAACATGACGAAGTGCTCCTTCAAAAATTGTTATTCGACCAAAACACATATATACCTACGTAAAATTTACCTATACGTCAAAGCTGACACTTTTCGGCTACGATTAAAAGGATTAGACATAGACATAGACATTTATTTTATTTACTACTTAAGCACACATATATACATTTACAGAAAGCGATAAAATTTAGAATTATTGATGGTGTATCATGTTTTTATATGCAATCGAAGTCTTTCGAC
This sequence comes from Scoparia ambigualis, assembly GCA_963921215.1. NCBI lineage: Eukaryota > Metazoa > Arthropoda > Insecta > Lepidoptera > Crambidae > Scoparia > Scoparia ambigualis. Next base: position 33,407,417 of record OY992510.1, on the reverse strand, counting down.
CGCAAATCTGTGCGCAAACAATTGCTTCGCGGTGTTGTCTCTCGTTGTTATACCTCAATGGGCCTACCTCATTCCACGCGAAGTGTATGTGTAATTTCATAAAAAAACGCTACCCTTTTGTTCTGCGAAATATTTTCGAGACGCGCCTGAATTCGGCCGGGGTTATTCGATTCGAGTGAGACGGCACGCGGCATGCTATTGCTAATTTAAGTTCAACGGTCAAACTGGAGTTGTTTCCAAATTGGCCGCGTTATCCGTTCGCTCGGTGAAGTAGTTTCCAGTTTCCACCAGAATCTTTTGCAGCGGGGTAGAGAATGGTTGGCTATATACAAGAATATATTTGATACGTTTCTATAATTCTATAAGACGTCCGATTTTATTGCAAAATGCTTAAAAAGCCAAACCTAACTTTAAAAACTACTTAGCTTTCCCGTTGTTAATTCGAAACGCAGCTTTTTAATGTTTCCTTACAACTTTCATAATAATCCTAACTAATGTAATGTTATAAACTTGAAAGTGTGTTTGTTTTAGTGTGTAACGCTAAACCGGTTTTGATGAGCTTGGTATAGAGATAGATGGAGCCCTAAAAATAGTTATAGGTAGATATTTAGTCAACTCAAACACTCGAAAAGTCAACTCGAACGAAGCAGCGGGCAAAAGCTATAGTGACGTATAAAACAGTAAACATACATTGGTAATGGTAAACCTTAGATTAAAACAAAAACCTAAGTGGTAAACAGAACTATTTTCACCAATGGCTGAGCTGACTTAACGAAGTGAAACACTATTAACTAATGAAGCAGCCATTTCAGTAACGGTGCACTTCAGCTGTGACGCGCGACATGGCACCTGTTTTAACTTCCATTGCTCGCGGTCCCTACTAAGTGTGCAACTCACTTAAAGCTCGCACATATTTAAACGGGATTCAACGCAAAACTACTTAGTAAAGGCATGGACAAAATAATCTATCTATCGTCCTTGGTAAAGGCATCCTTCCCTTTATATCCAGGTCTTCACTTTCCCAATTTTGCACATGCCCCATTTTTCACACTTCCAGATCTTCACTTTCCGAATTTTTCACATTTCCAGATCATCAACATTGCCAAATTTTCACATGTTCAGTTCTTCACATGCGCAATTCTTCACAATTTCAGTTTTTCACTTTACCAATTTATCAAATTTACATACCTTTTATAGGTACCCGACGTTTCAACCGAGTTTGCACCGGCCGTGGTCACGGTTGTGGTTTGGTACCGAATAAATTTTTCTTCTTTTTGTTATTTTATAAATATGAACTTATACATAAAAACTTCATGGCTATTATCCCCAAAGGGTTAGTCAGAGACTAGGCAATGAGGACCGCAGAAGTCAGTCCACTGCCATAATCCACGTTCCACCTTATTACAATATAACTGGGCATGTGCTCAGCATTATAGGTGGTAAGCCCATCGCCGCTCTATGCTGTTGGATGTATGTGCAGTCTTTAGTACGTTAGTCGCCTTTTACGACACCCAAAGAAGTGATGGGTTGGTAAAATTCTTTCAGTAAGCCGCTATAATCACACAGCTCAACATTTCAACTTGTATTTTAGGTGAAGTATTGGAGAAAGGCCTCGGTGCGGTCGAGTCAAGCGCTCAGCCCAATACGTTTTATTTTTATTATTCACCATTCTATATATATAATGAGTATTTAATTGGACATAGTTTTAGATTAGGTAAACTTTAACATGAACGCTTATTATTAATCGTGTTGTGTACACATGTTTTAGATAGGAATTTAGCTCTTAGCGCTGCCTGTTTTGTGTACCTAATAAATAAATAAATAAATATATAAATAAATAAATAAATAAATAAAGAAATAAATAAATAAATAAATAAATAAAAAAATAAATAAATACTCTGAGGTTCTGGGTTCAATTCCCAGGTGGGGTAAAGCGTGCTTTATATTTTGAAATAGAGCTAGATTTTTAGAATAGCCCGTGTCTGTGATCACCAACCTGCTGGTGGCATGCGTGGTGATGAAGCCAGATGACTTCACTTCAATGACGGAGGCCTTCGCCTTGCAGTGGGGCAGTACAGGCTGTTGCTTTACTTTACTTTATTAGCAGCAGTCATAATTGATGAATAAATAAAAATTAATAATACTTTGGAACTCTATACGTTTTAGTTTTTACTTTTTTGTTAGTGAAGGATAAAAAAGACAGCAACTGTAATAAACAATAACTTTAGTCGAGTCTACGAGTACCTACCTCGAAGGTAATTGCTGTCTACTTAACAATGAAGAGTTGCTTGAATTCTTTGACTGAACTTTGAGAAACTGAACTTTGATGAAGGCTCTTCATATTTGAATGCCAATATTTAACAATATATTTAATACTGATTATCGTCAACTGTACAAACACGAATGCTCAAGTATTTCGGACACGTTGTTAGAAACAAACACTCCATGGAACGACTCGTAATAATAAGACGGGTGGAAGGCAAGCGGTCACGCGGTCGATCGCCTATGCGTTGGACAGACACCATCAAAGCGACGACACAAACCTCTATAGTTCAGAGTTCACGAGATGCTGAAGACCGCAACAAGTAGAGGCGCATCGCGACTAATCGCGAGGGCTGTTTTAGCCAATGACAATGCAACGTCATCAACCACGACCACTCTGTCAAGAGTAAACGACTAAGGAGGGATTTAACAATAGCTATAATACATTAAGTTTAATAACAAATAAAGTCAAAATTTGTCTAAAAAAAGATAAACATTTTTACATGAATGTTATATCGTTTTTTTTAACGTTTCACTATCTTTGATTGAACGAAAAAACATGAAAAAAATCACTAATAAAAAGGGGACTTAAAGTACTTTCGCACTTAAAAATTAGAAAAAAACCCGTAGTATGGACATAAGCCCCAATTGAAAAGAACCAACAGCGAATCTCCATTACCCGATTACTTTTGCGACTTCCTATACTTATAGCCTTAATTAATATTAATAATTTGCCGTTCTTCTAACCGTTCAGCGCGTTTTTTTGGAGCTGAAGCTTTATTAAGTGGCCGAGATAAAATTCTCTGCAAACAAGACGAGAGTTAATTTCTTGGAAATTGTTTCTCGGGTTGAGGTTACTCTTGCTCCGATACTGTAATGTCTCAGAATTAGGGTACCTACAATTTCAATGAATTATGTTTGCTACTGAATTGTATTTGCACTATAGTGTACGTATATATGCGTATATAATCATCTGTACATACATACGTATAATCACAGTAGGTAGTTATTGGGCATTCTACCCCACCTTCATTCGTTCGGGCTCGTGCCGAGCCCTCACTCACTGCGGCGGGGTAGAATACCCAATAACTCATATTGGTGATCCCTTTCTTATATACAGGACTGTTTAAATATTGTAGAAATATACTTTAAGCTCATTTTATTGAAACACACTAAACACTGCGGTCGGTTTCATACTTTGTAATGAAATTTGTGAAACAAAAGGAATCATTAAAATTAGAGTGTATATGTCCTCCGGTTTCAAATAAACCAAAGCGTCATGGTAATTTATTACCAAACACTATACGTTGTATTGTTTGTGGTCCATCAAACTGTGGGAAGACCAACTTAGTTATAAGTTTGCTATTACATGAAGATGGTCCACGCTTTCGTAACCTTTACGTGTATTCAAAATCTTTATATCAACCTAAATACATATACCTAGAAAAGGTGTTGGGTATGGTTGCAGGCACATCTTATAACAAATACAGTAATAACAACGACATTTTGAGTCCACACGAAGCTATGCCAAATTCAATTATTTTATTCGACGATGTTGCTTGTGAAAATCAAAATAATATTAGAGATTATTTTGCGATGGGGCGTCACCAGAACATTGATTGTTTCTATATTAACCAAACTTATACCAAAATACCGAAGCAACTGGTAAGGGACAATTCTAACCTAATAATATTATTTAAACAAGACGATATTAACTTAAAACATGTTTATGATGAACATGTAGGGTCAGACATGACATGGTCTCAATTCCGTAAAATGTGCTCAACTGTTTGGAATAAACCTTTCAGTTATCTTGTAATCAATAAGGACTGCGTACGAAATAATGGATGTTACAGAATGGCTTTTGATACATTTATTGTGCCAGATTAAAATACATAAATGGCTGTTGTACTGATATTGCACCACTTTCATTCATGATTTGGAACCGAGTGGAATCCTACTAAAATGGAAAGAGATCTTAAACAAAAAATTGTAAAATCTGCAAAGGCTGTAAAAAGAAAGGTTAAAATGATAAAGGATTTAAAAAATACAAGTGACATGACCTTGAAAACAATATTGAAACCCATCGTTGAACCGCTTAACCTGTTAGCAAACAAAAACAATGAGCAGCATCATGAAGAAGGTTTGAATAATGAAATTGTTCCAAAAAAAAGTAAAAGTAATGAAAGCGAGGCATTACACTATTCTAGCGATGATTTTAATGAAATTAGCACTGAAGAAGAAGATGATACTGATAATGAATTGTATCAAAAATCTAACAAAACCCTAAGTGTACCTTGTGATGAACACAATGTAAGCGAAGGATCGTTTAAATCTCTTCAGTCATCACCCAACGATAAAAATCAATCGCTGTCATGGTCTACATCATCTGAAGTAATGAAAGACGTACCTTATGGGATTAAAAACGATCGAGGAAAACTGATGCTTGGAAAAAATCGCGTTTACGACGATGGTGACATTTTGAAAATTGGGAACCAAAGCTTTAAGAAAACTCCTGGCTTAAAAGAATTATTGTACAAAAAGAAACCTAATTTAGATGTTATCACAGACAATGACTTACAAAATTACAAAATGCTACTAATCGATACCAATGCACACAGACGTAATTTTGATCCATCAAAACAATTAATTAGCAACAAAGGATTTAAATACATGAATATTATTAAGCCAATGTTTAAATTCTCACGAAATGCAGCTACTAGTCTCGAAAGTCTTTCACAGGGAAAAGGTATTAAGCTTTTAAAAAAAGTTATGAAAGACACTGATTATGTTTATTGGGATGATCCAAATGAGCTAGTTGACCGGTTAAAACTATTATTTGCATCACGAAATGCAGGTAACACTGGTTTGGATAATGAAGTTATTGCAATAATCGAAGAGCTTTATGAAGCTGGCATCATTAACAAAAAAAAAAATATAAGTAGCATGCAACTTTAAATTTCAGCAGTTGAATTACAGTACACAGCGTATAAACACGGTAATGAATTTAGACAAATTTGGCCATCACGTTCACAAGCGTTTACGACTAACAGAATACATTGATACTTTGAATGATGCGTTAAAAAAATCAGAAACGGGTCATTACGATTTGAAATCTTCAAAATTGAAAGGTCTGACGTCACCAGAGAAGGACGATGAAGCCGTAAATAAAGCATATATGGATAAAACTGTTCAAGAGCTCAGAAATGAAATAAATAAGGTTCATAGTCTTGTTCAAGTCTACATAAAGAACTTAGAAACAGCAAGTTCAGAACGTTTGTTTACTACGTTTTATACAAAGTCTGAAATAGATTACATGATTAAGACAAAACAAAGTAAAAATGAGTAAAAAGGATATAGTCGACGAACTCCACAGAGCGGCAAGAAAGAATTTTAGTCGTCGATGTACAATAATAAAAGGAATAGATGATTTATGGCAAGCTGATCTTATAGATTTCCAAAAATATTCACATTTCAATAAAGGATACAAGTACATTTTAGTAGTAATTGATGCATTGTCAAAGTATGTGTGGGTGTATCCTCTGAAATCAAAAGCGATGAATTGTGTTTCGAATGCAATGCAAAATATATTAACTAATTCATCTCGAAAACCTAAAAATTTACAAACAGATCAAGGCAAAGAGTTTTACAATGTTATCTTTGAACAATTAATGAGAAATTATAATATTAATCACTATTCCAGTTATTCTACAAAAAAAGCATCTATAGTAGAACGAGTAATAAGGACATTGAAATGTAACATTTACAAACTATTCAGTTTATGTGGTCGATATCAATGGATTGAAAAAAATTTGAATCATGTGGTGCAATGTTATAATAATACTATTCATCGTATCACAAAATTTAAACCTATTGATGTTAATAGAGCAAACCAGATGGTTGTTAAATCTAATATTATTAAATCACAAAGACATAAGATAAATAAGAAACCGAAATTTCAAATTGGTGATCATGTGCGTGTTAGTAAATACAAAGGAGATTTTTACAAAGGTTACACTCCTAACTGGTCCACAGAAATATTTAGGATAGTGAGAGTGAATCATACGAACCCATCGACTTATCATTTAGAAGATACACATAAACAGAAAATCTTGGGATCTTTTTACGAATATGAATTACAGAGAACAAATTTTCCAGATCTTTATTTGATCGAAAAAGTAATAAAGAGAAAAGGAAATAAGCTTTTTGTGAAATGGTTGGGTCTTAGTGACAAAGAGAATAGTTGGATTAACAAGAATGAATTGGTTTTATGATATAAATTATGCATTCTATCTGTATGCAATCAGTTTGAAAAAATCGATGAAGGAAGGAAGTGGTATTATTAATAACCTCATAAATAATCTACCGTTTGAGTTACATCTACCGGGATACCAATTTTGTGGTCCTGGCACAAAACTTCAGAAACGCTTACTGAGAGGTGATCGGGGTGTAAATAAGTTGGATCAAGCTTGTATGCACCACGACATTGCCTACAATAACAACGATTTGAATATTCGACATAAAGCAGATTTAGAACTTTTAAATATGGCTAAGAAAAGATTGAAATCAAAGAATGCTGGAAAAGGAGAAAAAGTTGCATCATGGATTGTAAAAAATGCGATGAAAGCAAAACTTAAAGCTGGTTCTGGAGTACGGTCGTTTATGTCAAAGGTGAAAAAAATAAAAAATCAGTTAAAAAAAATCAAATCTAAAGACAACCATATCGCTATAAACTTCGCATATGCTGCTGCAAAAAAACTATTCACTAATAAAAAAAGTACACGCTTGCCGCGATGTATTCCTATTCCGAAAAGGGGAGGCATTTTGCCTCTTATTCCAATTTTCGCTGGATTATCAGCCCTTGGTTCACTTGCTGGAGGTGCGGCAGGTATAGCAAAAGCTGTCAATGATTACAAGGTTGCTCAAAAAAACCTTCAAGAATCTGAACGACATAACAAGATGATGGAAGCTGTTGCTCTCGGAAAAGGACTGTATATCAAGTCTCATAAAAAAGGAGCTGGTTTATACCTTAATCCTTCAAAAAACTAATTCATCGGCTACCTAAACGAGCTCTCACTAATTTAGATATTTTAGAACATGCTACCGACATTCCATACTTTCGAGGAGTTTTTATGAGAGATAAATTACCTTTGAAACCAAGAAAAATAGAGTGTGCTATAATAAATTTAGATAGATCTGATAATCCTGGAACTCATTGGGTAGCCTACGTTAAACAAAATGACTATTGTGAATATTATGATAGTTTTGGTAATTTAAAGCCACCATTAGAATTGATAAATTACTTAAGAAACATGTCTATGAACTATAATTATGTACAGTATCAAACATTTGATACAGTAAACTGTGGTCACCTTTGTTTAAAATTTTTAAGAAACTTTTGGAAAAATCATTTATAATAAGTATGAAATAAAAAACTTTGTCAGTACAAAAATGTCTTTCACTGTGTCAATAACTGGTAGAGGAGAATCCTTGATAACAAACTACTCCCCTACTTTACAATTACAAGGAGAATATGAGTGTGGACTCTTGTATTTTTCTACTTTTAACTCCATTCCTAATATTGATGAAAGAAATAATAAATTTTATTATGGTAAAGATGGAGTTATTGAAATACCTGAAGGATCATATGAACTTCAAGATATTTGTGATTTTCTTAAAAGTAACATCAAGAATGCTGTATTAAAATTAACTTGCAATAACAATACATTAAAAACAAGAATTTATTGTACTGAAGATGTTCGCTTCGATAAAAATGACTCCCTAAGCAAAATTTTGGGATTTGGTATGGAAACAGTAAAGGCTAATATAAGTACTGATTCTCGGTATCCTGTCAGCATTTTATCAACAACTATCGTGCGCATCGAATGCGATGTAATCAGTGGATCATTTGTGAACGGAAAAGCAAGTCATATAATTTATGAATTTATACCAAACGTACCACCAGGTTATAGAATTATTGAAATACCTAAAAACTTAATTTATTTTCCAGTCAACCAAAGTACAATAAGTGCAATTAATATAAGGTTGTTAGACGCTGAAAATAAGCCAATCAATTTGCGTGGTGAAGAAGTACAGTTGTATTTACATTTTAAAAAAAAATGATAAATTTTAATATAAACTTACCTCCATCTACTGTTCAAGTCAGTTCTAAGAGGTCATCTCCTAAAGGAACAACGCTCCGTATAAAAAAGAAGCTAACTAAAAGTAATAAGGAATTCCTTAAATTAATAGGCTTGTTAAAATGAATATTTTAAATATTTGTCAACCAGCGTCATATGATAACCGTATTGAAAGTTTTGAGTACCATTCGTACAAACCATACGTGACAAGTTTCAACAAGAACGATGAAATACGAATACCCATTAATCAGCAAGATTTATACGTTCTGCCTGCACTCAGCAGTTTGTATATTGAGGGCAGAGCGGATGTTTACAAATACAACAGCACTACTAAAGAAAAAGAAAGTGCGACGAATGTGCATTTTGTGAATAACCCAGCGTTATTTCTTTTTCAAGACATCCGATATGAACTCAACGGAGTAGAAATAGATAAAGTTAAAAATGCAGGAATTACTACAACTATCAAGTCTTATCTTTCGCTGAATGAAAATGAGTCCAAATGTGCAAAAGTTTGGGGATGGTCTACTACAGGTACAAACACTGACAACAATGGAGTATTTTCCACATCTATACCATTGAATAAAATATTAGGTTTTGCAGAAGATTATGACAAAATTGTAATGAACTGTAAACATGAGTTAGTACTTTTGAGAAGCAATACAAATCTTAATGTTTTAAAATTAAATGCAGGTGAAGTTGTGGAGGATATTGTAATAAGTAAAATCGTTTGGCGAGTTCCTCACATTAAGGTGTCAGATCGTGAAAGAATAAATCTATTAAAGTATTTAGAAAAAGATCGTCCTATAACCGTAGCATTTCGTAATTGGGACTTGTATGAGTATCCATTACTTCCCAAAACCCGTAAACACACTTGGTCTATTAAAACTTCGTCACAAATAGAGAAACCACGATTTGTTATTATCGCTTTACAAACGAACCGTAAACATAATGCGGTAATGTCGTTGGCAGAGTTTGATCATTGCTTAATACGTGATGTAAGAGTATTTTTAAATTCATCATATTACCCTTATGAAGGACTGAATATCAATTTTGCAGACAATAAGTTTTCATTAATATATGAACAGTATGCTAGATTCCAGCATTCTTATCACGGACGTCGGCCAGAACCGTTGATGAGCCCAAAAGAATTCAAAGATATTGCACCCTTATTTGTTGTTGACTGTTCTCGCCAACACGAAACGCTAAAAGGATCAATTGATGTGAGAGTTGAAATCGAAGCAGATCAAGAGATTCCTGATCAGACCGCAGCATATTGTCTGATATTGAACGATTGTATATTTGAATACAAACCTTTAAGCAATATTGTGAAGAAGATATCATGAACGGTAATACGATAATCGTGGATTTGCAAGGATTTAAAGATTTTAAAAATAAATTTATTATTAAAGAGTTAGCAATAGCAACTAAAGATCATACACAGACATTCTTAATCAAACCTCCCTATACTTTTAAAAAACTCATAGTTGAAGAAAAAAAGCAAGTAAGATGGTTGGAAAAAAATCGTGGACTCACTTGGAGGGAAGGATTCATCGATTATTATGAATTTCGAAGGCTAATTGTTCCGTATTTAAGTGGAAAAAAAGTGTTAATCAAAGGATTGGAAAAAATTGAGTGGATTCGAGAGCTATGTCAAGATTGTGAAATAATAGAACTAGGAGAAAAAGGTTGTCCCAAGTTTTTAACGTTATTTAATGATTATTGTGAAAAGGAAAATAAAACTTTGAATTGTGTCCATCATAAAAAAATTTGTGCATTAAAAAATGTGTTGTGTCTAAAAATGTGGTATTCTCATAACTATAATGTTCTTTAAAATGTAATTATAAGTTTAAATAAAATTTGCTTTTATAAAATAAAAAAGTATTTTTTAAATCATAGGATAAGACTAATTTAATTTTAAAATGCAAAATGTACCTTTTCACAGTTATCGTTTGAAAAATTGTAATAAATAATAATTTAAATAAAAAATACTAATTTTGTTTTTGTGTTTTTATTTTTAAACTTAAATAGGTAATCATTAATGAAACAGTACAATCTTATTTAATTAGATTTATTCCTGAAAAATAAGAAATACATGAAAACTTACTAAACTAATACATTAAACATAATTATAGCCGACTTTTATTATCTATTTTGTGATATATCATAACTCTATTAATAAAATGTATCTCTGTAGACTTATACGTAACAAAATTGTTACGCATAACGTTTACTTGAGAAATTTAATTTACAAATAATTGTCTAGTGATAGTTTTAAAAACTATAGCTATACCCACACAACTTTTTTGAGATATTGTTTATAACACTCTCCGTTTGGTCCATAATTTGGTCCACGTCATCGGTTACCACATATTGTGCACTAAGGAGAGTATTATTATCGTCCGACTCACTAGACACTTGTGATTCTAAGTCTATTATTTGGATCTTTATCAGCCGCCGTCCTTTAGTTTTATCACTTTTTAAAACAAACGATTGCTGCTGCCCATGAAAATTCTTCAAAAAGCTTCTTTTCTTCGGTTGCCTTTTGGAAGCCGTTTGTTGTTTGCGAATCTTATGAAGTAACGGTGAATCCGGTCGTTCTACCAACCAAGGCGGGAACATTTGGCTGAATCCCTCTAGCGGGTCTTGCGCATCTTGCAAAACCGGAGAAGGTGATCGTTCAAGGCCTTTGCTTGTCACATGGAGCAAGCTTTGGCTTGGCACGATGTCTTGGGTACTATTGCCTTGGGAATTCTGAAAAAATAAAAAATAAAAATGAGTTATTTACTGTAAATCTACTATAGAGAAGAATAACATTTTAATCATCACGTTGAACTTTTTAAAATAACTTACCATGTTATTGAAACGCTGCTTTGTTGCTGTTTACTCCGATGTTTTTATGTAAATAAATTTGTATTTCAATATGATGCTATTTTATACTCTAAGTAAGTACTTATATAGGCATTGACTTAGGTGTGAGTGTGTATGTAAAATAACTCCTATTGCTGAGGCAGCAGCAAACGCATGCCATGAAACACAAACTTGTCAGGACTCGAACTCGTTACCTATTTTCAACTACAGAGTGAATTATTGATATCGTAATTTAATTGTACAATATGCAGTTTTGTTAGCTATTGACTCACACATCATTACAGATTTATTGGTGTGGTTCTTATTACAATGATGCATGTTTGTGTCGCTGTGCAGTTCACGTTCGCACTTGTCTTTATAGCATTCTTGATATCATGAAAAAACAATAATTGTGTAGATGATGATTAGAACCTAAATTTTATAAGGTAAGTAGAAAGGTTAAGCAACTTTGCAAAGTAGGTCGTCTGATGGGTGACCAAAAACTTATAATCTCGAGCTCCGCCGTGCTTCGGAAGGCTTGTTAAGCCGCTGGTCCCAGCTGCATTAGCAATAATCAGCAACCACCAATCCACAATTGACCCGCGTGGTGGTTTGACCCGTTTTCCCTATCCATCCATAGGGAAGAATCATGTCCCAGCAGTGGGGACATAAATGAGCTGATGATGATGAAGTATTAAGGTTTTATAAAGAAAACAAATATTAATATTACATGAATTTTATTAGGTACATAATATTGATGTAGCACAATTACATTATATTTTATACAAGGCAAACTTAAATTTAATTAATATAAAAAAACATAGGTACAGATTTACATAAAACACTAATAAAAGTATACATAGAGAAAACTAACAGACAATCAAAACAACCATTGGCAGAATGTACCAGATTCCTTAACCTATATGAACTGTAATATAAAAAAACATAGGTACAGATTTACATAAAACACTAATAAAAGTATACATAGAGAAAACTAACAGACAATCAAAACAACCATTGGCAGAATGTACCAGATTCCTTAACCTATATGAACTGTAGTTTGAAAAATACTGTTATGTCATTTTGTTTTCTTGTCCATGGACTCTAAGCTTAACATTTATTACGTAATGTAATGATTACATCCTCACAATTAGTGGTCAGAAATCAATGCGTTCCATACACAAACCAAAAATAACAATTCTACATAATTGCTCACTCGTTCCTTGGTTTTATGTTGTTAAAAACTTGGTGAAGCTAGCAACAACAATGATATTATATTAAATTGTAACATCATTGAGCAACAACGTGTTACGAAACGGTGGACATTTCCAGTAAGTGAAACACATAAATACCCTTAAAATTACTTGAAATAGGTCTAAACAGTACAGATAAGTACACATATGAAAAACTATTATGCCGTTAAACAATCATTAAACAGCGCTTGTCTATTTCCAGGTTTCACCACTCGGGGAAAGCGATATTTACCATACAAGACAAACTTATGTTCTATTAATATTTTATGAACTTTAGTAGGTACGTATGATGTAGCATAATTACATTATATTTTAAGCAAGACAAACATTATTATTCTATTAATAATTTATAAACTTTATTAAAGCATGTAGCACATATTAACATATCATTGAAGATATACTCGCACTTTGAATTTACTAATCTAAGACATAACATATCTTTTTTAAATTTACAAATATTAAATATAACTCAACAATTAAAAAATTTATAACAAGAAAAATGTTAAAAATTCAATATACTTGTATGTCCCCATGCTTTAGTAGAAACTTTGTCATTTGATATTAACCGCTTATCATCATCGCTAGATAGGGCAATTTTATTCACAGCACATGTAAAAATTTCGTGTTTAATTGTTTTAAACAGAATATTTGTTCTACGAACAATGTCTCCATTAAAAAGTGTTTTTTCATAATCCGTGACATTGAACTTACGTACGATGTTTTTTTTAATACCCTTTGCTTTCTTAATTGTGCTGTCTGTAGTTTTAATGCAGTATAGCTTTGAGCGAAGCCCTACAAATTCAGATATAATTTTTCCTCCCATTTCATCTTTAAATAAACCTGGAACTTTTTTATTTTGAATTGGTAAGGCAAATTGATTCGTTTTACAATAATTACTTGTATCAAAGTAAGGTAAAAAATTATTTTTTAAATCTTTATAAAAATCATCTGTTTGTATGTGGTAAACAAAACTGTCGGTGTCCGTGTAACACATCCGCACATTGGTGTTGTAAAAAGGTTTAATAATAGAATAATGAAAATTATACATAAGGCTTTTTGATAATTCTAAAACAGTGAAGCCAATGTATATTGGTTTATTCATAAATATTTGCTCGGGTTTTAACTGCACTGCTACTAAATTTTCTGTAAATACCGAGGAGCTATGAAAATTTGGACGTGCAATAAGCTGTTGTGCACTTTTTCGTTTTTTAGTTACATTGTCCTGATCTAACCACTGATTAACTAAATGAACTTTGACACGTTTTTCAGTATTTTCTAATGTTTTTCCAAACACACTATTATTCAAAAGTTTGAAAAAATCTTGTTCAAAAGTTGATGAACTATTTTGCCTTAGTGTTGTATTTAAATCAATGTATTGTTTCAGATACGGACTTTGTCTGAAAGTGATAACCCGATGAATTTTCTTCAGTATCAATCCATGTTTTAAACAAGTTTTTAAATGAATATAATGTATAACATATAAAAATTTGTCATATAAATTAGGAACGAGTTTATGATTTTTTCCTCCTGGTGGAATGCATTTTTCTGGACAAAATGGTAAATCGTTATGTAAATTATGTAAATGCTTTGGATATTCTAAATCCACTTCAAGTATAAAACCATACTCTGCCTCTGTTGAAATTTGACAAACATCTAAATTATCAATCTCATGTTGATCTAGAAACCGAAAACTGTTCAATGGTAAGTATTGAGACATACTATGACCATACAAATTATTGCAATCAATATATGTTATATAAGAACTAGGTACAGAATTGTCATAATCTGGTAAAAATACATTATTTGCTTTAGCATATCTATGAGAGCATAAACAAACACCACCTCTGATACCACTCTGTAACATTCGGACCATAGCTAAATTATCAATAAGTTCGAGCTGTATCCCTGTCTTTAATAACATCGCGTCAAAGGATAAACTCGGCGCGGTTAAGTAGAAAGCTGGATCTAATTGATAGTGACGTTTGCAAGTCCGTCTAAACTTTTCGAAAATATCTGCTAATAAAAGCACATCAGTTTTCAAATATAAATCCGTGTAACTTCCTAAATCTGAAATATTAAATGTTGACCAAATTAAATGTGCATGACGGTAATCATCTTCAGAAATATCTTGATCAATGAGTGAACTATAAAAATATTTTTTTTCTGGAAGTGACTGTTCTTGATATCGTTCCCAAGAGTTCATATATTCATATGGATATATGCCCTTACGAGTGAGCAGCTTTAATTTAAGTTCACAAGGAAAGTTTTTTTTTAAATATTTGAAGTCTTCTGGTTCCAAAGTATCTGCTAATTTGCTTAAGCTGGTTCCCAAAAACTTGAATGAATCTACAAAACGAAGTTGAAAAAACTCGTTATTTGAAACTGGCACAAACTTTGTAAATGAAATATAATTTTCTTTAGTTTTTGGAATTATTTTTATGCTTCCAGGAGCCTCACCTAACGCTTTAATAAATAAATGGCAGTCGTATCCAGCTAAATTGTGAAAAAATATAGGAACAAATGAAGGTCGTTTATATTGCAAATTGCAAAAAGGATGGGCTGCTCCGCGAAATCGACCAGTCACGTGGCAGTGATCGCGAACTTTATCAGAAAACACAAAATTTTGACAAATGTGGCATCGTGTTGCTTCATTAAAATCGGATTGGTCCTTGTCGGTAAATATCATCGGAGCGTTTGAACTTACTATTTCATATATTTTTTTAACATCTTTTAGTACTAACTCTACAAATCGCATAACACAATCAGGTCCTCGATGTGATACGTAACGATTATAACTCGAATCATCACAACAAACAATATAATATGCAAACGCTACAGGTACATGGTGATGTAACGTTGTCGTGTTACTAGTAGAACAAGTGGTATCAGAATTAGTTTGCAACATTGATTCAAAATCAGCATAGATACAAAATGGTATATTTTGTTTACGGTTATAGTTTTTAAATTTAATAACCGAACCTTTATCGGGTAATACTGTCACTACACCGCTACACAAATGGCTATCGACTTCTTCTGAAGTATTGAAAAATATAAGACACAAATCACAGAAGTATAACTTGTTGTGGTGGGAAGTGATTTGACTTCTAAAAAGTCTGGAACGGTCTTTAATCAAACAGTAATGAGTGTTACTACCATCTTCGAGAAACAATAAATGTATAATTTTGTTTTTGCATTTCATATCAATGTCTGATTTATATAGAGGACCTATAATTGTTTTATTATTTTTTAAGCCATAAATTATAAACTTTATATTTGGATTATTATTTTCAAAGATCTTTATATCGCGAAAAGTAACCGGAAAACACATTCCAGAAATATTAAACAACTCACGATAATGAGGATAAGATGAAACTCTTTCTGCATGTGTCCTAGCTGGGTGGAGAGCAGCTGTCACGCACCATAAAAAACAACACTGATCTTTATTAGCAATATTAAGACATGCCTTTTTTAATTGAATTGATTTAGGCAATGGAATGTAACTTGAGCCTCCAAGTGGCTGATATTTGTTAAGATTGACCTCAATATGCAAATTGTTTAAAAATGTCCATCCACTATCACGATCTTCAAATTCTTCAATGCGTTTTTTTAGGTAATTAACTGCCTCAGAGTACATATTTTCAAAGTCGTAATTGTAGTATAATATTTTATTTTTCGTTCCGAACGATTTAATTGATTGTGAATTATCTTTAAATTGTAAAAATGTTGCAAATAATTCAAAATTTATTTTCGCACATGTATGTTTTATAAGAAATTCATCTAAGAGCGACTTTAATTTGTTACGTATTCCATCTAAAAACCTATCCACTGACGTTAACTGAAAATCTTGTATGGCTACTATTTTATATGTTACGATACGATTGCGAAATGCGGATGTAACTATTTCAATACCTTCACTATGTTTTATTGACTCACAATTTTGCTTATGCAAATTACTTCTCAAATGACCCACCCACGATTTACTATGGATTGACGTGTTACATGTCGTACAGAAAGGCATTTTAATTACGATTAAAATATATTTTAACCGATGAGTTAAATGATCAATCAATGTCTTAACCAAATGAATATATTACTTAAATATAGTATGTGCTACATTCAGAGTTCGGACCTAATAATAATAATAAAATAAGTACCTATAACCTATAAAAATTATAATATTATTTAAAATTAATTTTATCGGAATAGTAAACCGGTTCCGAATTCTCAAATACCTCCCAGGCTTGTGCCAGGAAGCCCTGCAGTGCTTCCCAAGACGGAGAGGTGTCGTCACACTGCAACCTTACCGACGCTAGCGCTGTCTTGTATCGAACCTCGACGGGGTTTGACACGTAGTCATTCGTTTTGTAGACCTTCAGGTCTACAAAAAATTCACCGCTGCTCACTGCGGTGCGACGAGAAGTTCCTGTCGAGACCCGGCTGGCAAACGATGATGTTGCTGTTCCAGCACTCGGCTTCGGTCGGCTGCTAGCAGTTTCCTCCGACCGCAAAATATTGAAGAGGTCACGCTTCGGCTGTTTTCTGTAAATTATTATATGAGTATATTAGATATAAGTAAAGTATTGTTCAGCCCGGTGTCAGACAGCGACGACAAGGACATGTACTTGAAGAGGTCTATGACCCACTGCTAGGCAAAGGCAAAAAAAATCCGAAACACACTTTGTCCGACCTGGGAATTGAACCCGGAACATTCAGGTATCGAACCGAGCGCTTTGCCACTCAACCACTGATGTGTTGACGAAAGCATTGTTCTAGAAACATTTAATTTCATAACACTGTACTGTGGCAAGGTACTAAATATATATAAATATATATATATATATATATATATAATTTGGACTTATTAAAGTTGTATTATTTTTTATTTTTATGAATTCTTTTGAATGTAGCTAATGTTATTTTTTTTGTTAATTAAAGTAATTGGTTTTTACTGTTTTAATTAAATAAATAAATAAATTATAAAGAACACAGTTGAGTTGTTTTCATAAGTTACTACTAAACCAGACTTGGAGTTAATAATGATAAGTAATAACAAATTTACCTGCGGGAGCCAGAGACAGTCTCATGAGGCGAAGTCACAGGTTTTAACAGTTTTGCGTTTGGTTGTGGCTGGTGAAGACTTGCTCTTGCTCTTCTTTTTAGGAGGAGGTACCTCCGAAATCACAGAAGATGCTTCGTACTCGGAGTCAGACCTATGAAATAAATAAATTATGTTTTAGACTACACTCGAACCTGTAAGCTTATTTCGCGTGGTACACCTATTCAAACGGATAAACGTAACAACAAAGTGTTTTCGTTGGCTAACTGGTTGGTATACAAGTTTTCGTATTTGATAATTAATGCAAATTGACTATCGAAAACACAAACTTATACGCAAACACAACTCGCTGTAAAAATATAAATATTTAAAGGTTTTATTTTACTTACGCACATTGTTAAATTGATGAAGATATTCGCAGAATAACACTTAAACACACTGTTGAACCGTTTAAAAAATAGACTTTATATTTATCACTAAAATCGAATTAAAATTATAACTGTGTAACAAGCACACCCAAATTCATGAAAATTATAATGATTTTTTTTCGATGCCAGTGGTTTTATGCAGAAAAAAGTCCATTGTCAGCAAAAAGTGGTCAAGCGTGAGTTCTAATGACGTAAAAATAATATTTATTGTATTTTTAAAATGTGTATTTTTATCCTAAGAAATAAGACAGCACTTAGTCATTATTATAAATTAAAAATATATTTATGACTTGTTGTTGACTGTGACTTCGTTCGCGTAGAAACTATGTGACTATGTAGGTACTACATAAAACTTTCTAAAAATGTAATCTAGAATAAGCCTTATAATATAATATCAGCTATCTGCTAGTCAAAGTATCATCAAAATCAGTCCAACCGTTTCAGAGATTAGCTGAAACTAATAGACAAGAGAAGCAAACCCTGGAAAATTATTATATTGAAATGAAATATACATAATTAACATTTTAAATGCTTCACATTATTCTATTAAACTTAATTATATTTATGACTTGCTGTTGACTGTGACTTCGTTCGCGTAGACATTAAGTAACTATGTAGGTACCTACTACATAAAACTTTCTAAAAATGTAGTCTAGATTAAGCCTTATAATATAATATCAGCTATCTGCTAGTTAAAGTATCATCAAAATCAGTCCAACCGTTTCAGAGATTAGCTGGAACAAATAGACAAGAGAAGCAAACCTTGGAAATATTATTATATTGAAATTAAAATATACATAATTGACATTTTAAATGCTTCACATTATTTTTTACTACTTTGCAATATTATTCGATCAAACAATCGTCTTTGTAATATTATCGCAGCCGCTGTTTGTGTAATTGCTGTCTTTGCAGTATAACTAGTAGAGACGTGTTCCTACGAGTTTTCGATAATAAACATCGATTTGTATGTAGGTCATACCTATTTACTTTTCATACTAATACTTGTTTTTAATTGAGTTATATATCGGAGTTAACTTCAAAATATAGCGCCGATAATTTTGTATACTTACATATTATTATGTGTTATTTATTATTAAACAGTTCTATAAGTTCATGAAATTGTGTTCTTTTTTAGGTAAGGTAAGTATCTATCATTTTATCTTATCTAAACGAAATAGAAATAACAAGAAAGATACTATATTTTGATAGGTACTGATTCTCCTTTTTATGTAGACTAGTTTTGTTATTATTTTTAAATTTCATACTAATTGATTGATACTTCAAATTTGAAATATAGATTACACAACATCGATTTATGTTTGAGCATCGATTACTCGGATGTGATCTAAGCAAGAAGCAGCTCTAGTGCAATGCGTGGGGTTCATATTCGTTTCATTCGCTTCCCACGTTTTGAACCATTATGCGACGCGCAAGGCACCGACACGCTACGCTACGTAACGTGTGTTTCATCATCATCATCATCAGCCTATACTAGTCCACTGCGGGACATATGCCTCTCCAAGTGCATGTGTTTATAAATCTATAATTAATATAGAAAGTGTCTTAATTCAACTAGAACTATATGAATTGTAAAAAGAAGAAAATCATGTAAGTACATACATAATAAGATAATTTTTTTCGTCTTAAAAAATGTTTAACATATCAAAAATATTGTTTAATCACTTTTGTTTATTCATTGAATCTAGAAAAATCTCACAGAATAAATGCTTCGAGTCGCAGTATTATGCAAAGCTAATAATTTTCGTTGCCTTGTTAGTAATTTTAATATAAAAATGGTTTTTACTTTTCACTTTTACTCGATGTTTCAATGATTGAAGTATCTATAATGTACAAGAATAATTTCTCATAATAAAATTCTCATCTAAGGAGAAAATTCACTGGCATTGATAGTATTTTCCTACCAAGCTTTTTGAAGTTAAATTGTTGTAAAACCCATAAAATGTATTTAAATCTTTTAGGAAGTTTAATTTTACAGTACTTACCATATTTTTGTGTCCGTCACAAATGATTTTAATGTCCATGTTTTATTTTAAGGTCCTGGAGAGTGGAATCTTTTCAACCTATGTGCAAATATTTCAACCAAGTGGAAGCTCATCTTATAATTTGTAAGTTTTTGAATAAATAAATATTGAACAATATCAGACATATTTAATTACATAATTAAACATGTTTTTTTTTTTTTTCAGATGTTGATGGATGAACCTGCTATCGGCGTGTCTCGTTGAAGAAAAGATAAAAATTTATATTTTATGAATGTTTGTATGACTAATATTTATATAAAATAATTAATAAATACAATACAACCCATCCCAAATCCTTTAAAGGTAGGCTATCACATACTAAGTTTACATACAAGTATGTGGTAGCTGAGGTAATGGTAAAGTTATACTTGGTACGGTTGGTAAGGTTGGTATTTGGTAAGGTTATGCTAAAGGTAAAGTTTTTTTTTTTTTTTTTCTGACCATGTATTGCTGTCTATAGACAGAAGTAGATTCGTTTAAGCAAGTAGCAGTTTAGCTTTGTCTCATTAGGTAGGTTGGTGTTCGGTGTGTGATCTTACCACGGGCTCGCACCGTCGCCTGATAGGAATCTGTTCGGTGCGTGATCTTACCCACGGGCCGCAGGGAGTTACTTACCATGGTTTCCCCCAACCGAACAGTTAGGAGGTGTTCGGTGTGTGATCTTACCACGGGCTCACACCGTCGCCTGATAGGAATCTGTTTGGTGCGTGATCTTACCCACGGGCCGCAGGGAGTTACTTACCATGGTTTCCCCCAACCAAACAGTTAGGAGGTGTTCGGTGTGTGATCTTACCACGGGCTCGCACCGTCACCTGATAGGAATCTGTTCGGTGTGTGATCTTACCCACGGGCCGCAGGGAGTTACTTACCATGGTTTCCCCCAACCGAACAGTTAGGAGGTGTTCGGTGTGTGATCTTACCACGGGCTCACACCGTCGCCTGATAGGAATCTGTTTGGTGCGTGATCTTACCCACGGGCCGCAGGGAGTTACTTACCATGGTTTCCCCCAACCAAACAGTTAGGAGGTGTTCGGTGTGTGATCTTACCACGGGCTCGCACCGTCACCTGATAGGAATCTGTTCGGTGCGTGATCTTACCCACGGGCCGCAGGGAGTTACTTACCATGGTTTCCCCCAACCGAACAGTTAGGAGGTGTTCGGTGTGTGATCTTACCACGGGCTCACACCGTCGCCTGATAGGAATCTGTTTGGTGCGTGATCTTACCCACGGGCCGCAGGGAGTTACTTACCATGGTTTCCCCCAACCAAACAGTTAGGAGGTGTTCGGTGTGTGATCTTACCACGGGCTCGCACCGTCACCTGATAGGAATCTGTTCGGTGCGTGATCTTACCCACGGGCTGCAGGGAGTTACTTACCATGGTTTCCCCCAACCGAACAGTTAGGAGGTGTTCGGTGTGTGATCTTACCACGGGCTCACACCGTCGCCTGATAGGAATCTGTTTGGTGCATGATCTTACCCACGGGCCGCAGGGAGTTACTTACCATGGTTTCCCCCAACCGAACAGTTAGGAGGTGTTCGGTGTGTGATCTTACCACGGGCTCACACCGTCGCTTGATAGGAATCTGTTTGGTGCGTGATCTTACCCACGGGCCGCAGGGAGTTACTTACCATGGTTTCCCCCAACCAAACAGTTAGGAGGTGTTCGGTGTGTGATCTTACCACGGGCTCGCACCGTCACCTGATAGGAATCTGTTCGGTGCGTGATCTTACCCACGGGCCGCAGGGAGTTACTTACCATGGTTTCCCCCAACCGAACAGTTAGGAGGTGTTCGGTGTGTGATCTTACCACGGGCTCGCACCGTCGCCTGATAGGAATCTGTTTGGTGCGTGATCTCACCCACGGGCCGCAGGGAGTTACTTACCATGGTTTCCCCCAACCGAACAGTTAGGAGGTGTTCGGTGTGTGATCTTACCACGGGCTCACACCGTCGCCTGATAGGAATCTGTTTGGTGCGTGATCTTACCCACGGGCCGCAGGCAGTTACTTACCATGGTTTCCCCCAACCGAACAGTTAGGAGGTGTTCGGTGTGTGATCTTACCACGGGCTCGCACCGTCACCTGATAGGAATCTGTTCGGTGCGTGATCTTACCCACGGGCCGCAGGGAGTTACTTACCATGGTTTCCTCCAACCGAACAGTTAGGAGGTGTTCGGTGTGTGATCTTACCACAGGCTTGCACCGTCACCTGATAGGAATCTGAAAGGGATCACCAATATGAGTTATTGGGTATTCTACCCCACCGCAGTGAGTGAGGGCTCGGCACGAGCCCGAACGAATGAAGGTGGGGTAGAATGCCCAATAACTACCTACTTATATATTATAGTATCTTTGATATTGACTCGCGTTTATAATTCTAGTATTGCAGTATACGGTATGTGTATACATTAGGTGATATTACTATCACTGTTGAATGTCGACATGACGGTACATAACTAAATAGGATGTTCTGATAATGTAGTAGAAATGAATGGAAATCTATTTCCCCTGGGGAAAAACTTTGGTAGAAATAGGTGGAATAACCGATTCTTATGCTTCTATGCTTCTGTAACAAAACATGATGAAAGTATATAGGGCGTCATTGAAACAAGTGCTAATACTTTCAAGTCTAGATTTAAAGTTATCATCAGCCTATAAACGTCCCACTACTGGGCAAAGGCCTCCCACGTAGACAATAGCACGTGGGGATATTGGGCCATAACCCACCACGCTGGCCCAATGCGGGATGGTGGGTTTTAACGACTGTCATCTTACGACAACAACCGGGACCAACGGCTTAACGTGCCATTAAAACTCATTAAATAACATAAATAAGTTAGTCCAGATCTTAACATATCGGAATAAAATATTTTAGTAATAATAATGCTGCCGAAGAATCCGATTTTTTTACATAGTTCGATAACTAACATTTTCTATCAATACTTAAATAAAAAAAAAACATGTAGTAAATTTCTCAAAAAGTAACTACAATACTCATTTTTATTGGCATTCATATTACTACCTACTATATCACCTATCTGTACTCAAAATAAATAGCACTTGCTTCATTGCGACCTTATATTGAGCAATTTTGAGAGTGAGTTTGCAGAAATGGATTCGCTT